>JAPYYX010000062.1:0-149732 GCA_030522605.1 Cremastinae sp. B BG-2022a
GTGTGCATTATTTCACAAGGCGAGCTTCTGCTCCTTGTCAATCTTGAACCCACCATCGGTATAACAGGAATCAACGACTACGCCGCTCGGGCGTTACATGTCAGTGACAAGCGCGAAATTTGAATATACAAAACGATTAGAGCAACAGAAAATATAAATTCGTTGAACACTGGATGTAAAAGAATTTTTTAACGTAGCTTATTAAGAATGAAAATAAATAACATTAACACAAATATCAAAGAAGGTGAATTTTTTTTAACAATATCTAACGATAACGATGTGAATTGTCAAAAATTGAAACCCCATCGCGCCACCCGTGGCACTTGATAAAGAGAAAATAACCTTTATATTTTTTAAAAACGACTGTCTACTATTCTTATTATTCATTACTGTTTAGAAATCTTTTATGTAAATGCTTATTGCACAGGATTTATAAATTTTGCATTTATTTTGATCCTAAAGAACAAAAATCCGAATACTCTACTGTCACCGATATTCTAACCTCAAAGTGTTGCGCCGGTTTTGATACTGTTATCATGTTATAACTTGCTGCTCCGAGAGAACAATTCAAAAAATTACGATGGATGTTGTTCCAGGAACTGCCTCGCTTCTAGACGAGCTTGACAGTAGGTGACTTTTTTCAATTGCTTTCACGATTTAAACAAATTTAAAGTATGTCGATTGTTATTGATGAAACAATCTATGAGTAAATATGAAATTAACAATGCCTTTTTTTTACTGACAAAATGTCATCATTGTTGACACTTGTGATACAGAAAAGCTGATGGTTTTGCTGAGAGATGGACGAACATTAATTGGGTATCTGAGGAGTGTAGATCAATTTGCTAACTTGGTTCTTCATCAAACGATAGAAAGGATCCATGTTGGCAAAGAGTACGGAGATATACCAAGGGGTGTATTCATTATACGAGGGGAAAATGTTGTACTATTGGGTGAAATTGTAAGTATGTTATTAAAATATATACAATTTCTTTTCATAAAAGTCACATGCATGAACGAGGCTCCTGCACCGCTGTAACATAGGAAATACAAAATTTTTTTATTTCTCAAATCTGACATCCCAATCATGTGAAATTAAAAGTACAGACATCTCAGAACAACATGAGTAGCATCGCAAGATTTTAATTGCCAAATTTCAAGTTTATGTACATTGAATATTATTTTTGAAAATCGTTCAGCTTTCGACAGCTACATCTTCAAATATCACTAATTTTTAGTGATATTTTTACAATAATTCTGAACATAGATTTCAGTAATTCAGTGGTTCTTTAATGAGATAGTTTTCCTCAGACTAAATTAATGTTGAAAAAAAAAATAAAAAAATGTGGAATGAAAAGTTTCAATGACAAAAATATTAATTTAAAACATTGCATAACTTTAAAAATTGTATAGATTTGAAAATCGTGTTTGCATGGAATTCTTGATATTCTTCTCTTTATACATGATAAATGCAAGTACCTCCTTGAATAATAATAATGTATTATTATAATTTCTGTAATGAGTTCCAAATGTACTCGAATAATGTTTAATACTTTATTTAGGACAGGGAAAAAGAGAAAGATCTACCGCTATCTGAGGTATCAGTAGACGATATTTTGGATGCTCAGAGAAGAGAACAAGAACTGAAGCAGGACCAAGAACGATTGATGAATAAAGCTTTGAAGGAACGAGGACTTTCATATATTCCCGACCTTGGACACGATGACATGTTTTGACCCAAACCTATGAAATCGTCATCTCTCTCGTTTACTCACTCAAATCGATCATGTGACTCCGAACGAATCGAGTCGACGTCCTGCACATAGCTGAGCATTTTTATTATCAATTAATAATCGGGATAAATTACGACGTCGTTCTTTGGTCAAAAACAAATTGTCAAAGATCGTGTATCCTTTACCTCATTGCGGATGCAAAGATTTTCGAAGGACGCACACGCCGGCGCACTATTACTTGAATATAAAAATAAAAAGCTCGTTGATTAAACAATAAATCGCGAGGATGTTGCAAATCGTTGTTCGACGACTGTAAATATATAGGTTTTTGTACACTCCAATAAAAATATCTTTTCCCTTAAAAAATGCTAACAGCAAGAAACTTTGCATTTTTATTCTAGATTTAAACGAGGAAAAGAAATTCTAGAAACATTGTTTATGTCCTTTTGATACTTTTATTGTCGATTTTTTTACTTATAAATTAAGTAAGACCTGTTTCGTTGAAAATGACTGCTTATATTTACTATAATTTTACTTTGTATTCAATATATCAAGTGGAAAATTGATCTATGTTAGCGAACTTTGCTCTTGTCATGGACGATAATCTATATCGTGTCTAATATAATTGACATGGAACGTTAAAATTTTATTTTCAATCATAAAGTTACCGAACTATTTGAAATGCTTTTACCAAAGTTTAAACACGATTTTTAAATAATTCATTTAACGTAGCAATGAAAAGGCACAGTTTTATAATTCGACGTCCAAGAGAATATTAGTTTGACTTTTTTAAATCAATGAGAAAAAATAAAAAAAATATTTAATTTTTCAAAAAGACGTCTCTTGTACGTTTTCTTTAACTTTCACAGCATTGAGTGTAGATTCACTAAGTTGTTTGTGCTTCATGGTATGCTTCTGTCTGAGTTCTTCAACTTTTTCGTTGTTTAGAATTGATTTTTTCGAGTCGTGGCGATGCAAGGTTGTTCCGCGTTTTCTCGGCGATGATATAGGATCCTCGATTTTTTCAGATGAATTATTTGCACTGTTAGTACTACCAGAAGCTATGCCTGAAGTATCAGAGCCTGGGTTGTTCCCATCCAGGCAGTGTAAAAGGCTATCCGATAAGCCTTCGTCGTTCAAGATATTCAAGTCCGATTCTGATTGATCAAAATCGCCAGTACGCGATGTGAAACTCAAATCAACAGGACTGGCGGTCAGCACGCTGCGCGAAAGTAAGTATTCTCGGAATGTACTTGTTATCGACATTGAACTTCGTTGCATCATCGTTCCACAGTCTTCCTCCGGCGATTCGATCAAATCTCGTTGTTCCGTTTTTTCGAAGCAAGGAAGGTTTTCCTTATTTTCACGAATATAAGTTTTCTGCCTCTTCATGTCGTGCGAAATTACTTCTTTGAATGTACCATCTGCCTTGTGAGATTCTTCCAGAATAGACTCGCAGTTTCGATTTAATTTATCACCGCTGCTCATCGCCCGTGCGCAATTCCCACCCGCTGTACTCGGTGCCCAACTGTTGTCTAAGGATGCGAGGTTGCAAAGGTTCGAGCCAGATACCATCATCACTGGCTTTCGAGAACGAGGAGTCATCATAGTTTCCTGAAGAAAAAATACAATTTTTTTGAATCTAAACTTGAGGGACTTATAATGGAACATTTGCATTTTAAATAAGCAATACGAATAAATAGTGCAACATCGATACACAACTATAGTAAGATATGTATCTATTATAATAAAAATAAATGAAAGCAAACGTTACCTGCATAGCTTTGCTCATCTTAGACGTGCTTTGCGTGATCGGGCTCATGCTTTTATCGCTGCTTGTTATCGGAGTTAGCATATAATCTCCGTTAGCTAAATTTCTTCTCAGCAGATCAGACGGTGTGGAAGTGTGAGCAGCATAGACATGCCAGAATTTATTCTTTATAACCGGCGAAGCTTGGACGATTGACGATGTTATTTCATTCTTCTTCTCATTCGACGTACCGCTTAATTTCGAGTGAGACTCTCCACAAGATTCAACTATAACGTCCTCGACGATATCTGGCTTCTTCGGAGTAAAAACAACTTCGATGTTTGGCCTCTTTGTAGTAGAAATAAATATGGGCTCGGAATTTCGTCTGACAAGATTATTATCCGTTTTTATAGAACAACCAAGTACATCTCGTGACGAATACATGTCTGGCGGTTCACTGCTGTGACGTGAAAATCGATGTCTCATGAGGTAACTTTCACTCTTTGTTTTCTTGTGGTTCTCGTTGAGAAATTCGTTGCTCATTTTGTTCATTTGGCTATCAAAGGTATGGTGAAGCTTATCCGTGGAGAGATGCGATTCCGTGGTCACGTACACGTTTGAGATACGCTTGACAAATGGACTCGAGGCAGTCTCTACGAGAGCCTTGGAATCCGGACTCATTAGTCCATGCGAATTATTTACATCTGAATTATTACACAAATTTCTCGAAGTCTCAGTGTCGTTATTCTCTTCTACGACGTCCTCATTTTTCTCAAACTCAGCCTCGTTTGTTTCCTCGCTTATATTGCTGAAGCTCGTAAGGTGAACGCTATTTTTCGATTTATAACAGTCCAAAATCGAAGTGTCCAGACTCCCGGTGCTGCTGCTCATTCGTTTGATCTGAAGAAGATTGTCGATTTCGAGTGAGTTGTTGCAACTATCCATGCTGAGTTCGTCATCTGATTTGCTGAACAAGACTTTCGATGGCAATGTGGGTTTTTGTACTCCAACTTCATCTGGTCGCGTCTTTTCGGATGAACGTGCAACATGTTACAAGTGTTAGTTAAGTTAGTTACATTGTCATCGTGCATTCATCATCATTGGTTACAAAGCGATATTATGACGAGAATGATATTGAACATACATTTTTTAACATGACATATAATAAGCTTTGAGACAATTTACATTAAGCTGCATTAGCAAGTGAGAAAGTATTTTTCTCTTTAAAAAAAATTAAAATAGAGTTTTGTAGACCTACCGTTGATAATATATTTTCTTCGCTGCTGGATCTACTGATGCAAGATCCATTGTTCAAATCGATTAATTTTTTATGCCCAAGCAATTTTTTTTGAAAGATATGCTTTTTTATCGAATCTCCCAGACTTTTCGTACGATATTGTTTCACGTGCCTCGGAGTTCCCTGTCCATTTTCCTTGTTAAATTGTTTCACGAGTCTTCGTTTTTTTGCTGACTCGGGCATCGCTTGTATATGAGCGTACAACTGAGCGAGAGCAGCTTGCGTGTCTTGCGTCGAATTTGCTTTTGCAGTCAATTGATGATCAACGAAGCTGAATACCGTGTGCGCCGTACCGGTAGTATCCGACGTTGATTCATTGAGCTGTAACCCAAAAATAGTGCTACTAAGTTTATCTTTCATCAAGATCATTTTGATGCATGGTTTTTCAACTCACATCATTTTTCTTTGGACTCAATAATTTTCGTTCCTGTTCCACCCAATATGCTCTTATGTCCGTTGCTAATTTTGGTGGTATCTCAAATAATTCATTTCCCTTTTTTATCATAAAGGCTACGAGTCCCGAAAGGTGTTGCGAATTTGCATGTAAAGCTTCGGGCGATAATTTACGAGGGCACATGAGATGAGGGGTAAATAAAGTGGCCAAAGTATCACAGTTCATTTTGTTGCTACTTTCAAAAGTTGCAGTTCTGTTCAATAAATTGAGGAGATGTCTGAGCAAAGTCCTGTTCACTGGAGGCAATAACAACAACAAGAGCTGCAGAGAACTCAAAAGTCGTGTCTCAGCTGTGCTTGTATCCAATGTGCAGAGTTCTGAAATGTTACAACAATATTGAATGAAAATTAATTATAAAATAACAGATTGAATTCTTACACAAAAGGCAATGTAATGTAATAAATTATAGATATTGCAATCAATTAGTAAATAAATTTAAATTACAAATTGATAATTAAATAATCAAATATTATTACATAAAAGACAAAAAACTCTTGGTATCTGGTAATGAGCAGGATAGTTCAATAAGTAAATACTAAATAAATCATAAAGCTGTACGTTAAGTAGAAATGAATTTACCAGTTTGAACAGTCAAGTATATACATAATATGTAACATACCTGCTATCTGACAATGAGCAGGATAATGCAATTCCGTTAATAGAGGTTCTGGAAGTTCAGCCAAAAAGCTTTTTAACACAGAAGCACAGTCGTGAACGCTGTATGGTCCATCTTCAAATGTTAAAGGTAATCCCTGGTAAAGAGCAGCTTTCAGATCCTGCTGTCTTGTCAGTTTTCCCGTTCTTCTGAATATTCCTTCCTGGACAATACCTGAAAAAAAATTCCTGCTGTCAGTAAACAATTTAAAAAAAAAGGTAATTCGAAATTCGTAGTTTCGAGTTTCTTACATTCTTCTTTTGATAGATATTCTATTAATTGTTTCACTTGGTTTATTCCTTCTGGTGTTAAGCTCGCACTGTCTGTTGCTCTTTGAACATGTAAGGACGACTTTGGCTTTTTTGAAAAGCTCAACAAGCCCCATTTTTTCAATTTTGCTTTTTCCATCAAACCATCATTACTAAAAAAGAGTATAATTGATTAAAGAACAAATGAAACATGCTCACGTTTTTTGATTATTTTCTTAAACATTGATTTAAATTAAAAATATATTCGATATCTTACTCTTCCGTGTGAAGATCAAGCTCAAAGGACAGGTGCATTTTGACAAGGGTCAAAAATTGTTCTTGATTTACTTTTCGCATTCGTGAGGCGAGTTTACCCTCCACGCCCTCGTTGAAGTCATCCATCTTTATATTTCTTTCTCGGCAGGTTTCTTCTATCGAATCTTGACGAAGATTGATCTCAATTACACCTTTGACATAATTCAAATCAAAAATTTCTCAAGCCAACTCGATCACCCACACACAAACACACGCGCTCCTTGATAAAACGGTTATGTTTTGAATTCACTTCCTCCTCGCGTTGACCCACGGATAATTCACGGCCAAGACATTTTACTTCGTAATTCTAATCATTCTGTCACCTCGACGCAACGACAGATTTAAGGAGACTTTTTTTATGTCAGAATTTTTATAAATAAACGATGAATTATATTTATATGCACTATTTATTTGGCCGGCTGATCATTGACACGAGAAACTGGCTCACTGTTGCCACCAGCATCAGCCAAGCTGACTGCTGCGCCGCATGAGCGTAGAGCGCAGGCGTGACGACCATGTTGGAAATTTGAATAAGATTGTTTCTCAGTCGGTAAATTAGACGGGCTCGATATATATTATTATTTTATTTTTCATTTAAAAAAGTTTTGTTAATTTTCTCTTTTATTATACATATATTTTATTTCTAACAACTTCAATTGGTATGAGATGTTTTAATTGGATTGTATTGTATGTGAGAAATCTTTGTGAAAATATTATGCGCCTACATATTGATGACCCTCCATACTTGGATGCACAGTTGGATAAAATAGTATGCATTCAGGCGTTTACTAATTTTTTATCGAAAAATTAATTCTTTCGAGACACAAAAAATTAAGTTGGCTAAATATGTACGATCCCATGCGAACATTGTATAATGATGAAGACACAAAATATTTTTAATAAGGAAATGTGCATTACGAACGGAGAAAAGAAAACTCTAAAGTCACATCATCAGGTGACCATAAATAAAAAACATTTCTCCAGACGTTACATTCTTTTCAAATTTTTTATTTCCTTTTTTATAATCCTTTTTCTTAAAAAGATGTCAAAATTTTGACTACATAAAGTTGTATAATTTTATAAAAATTATCGTTGTACAAAAAACTTTGCGCTTTTCTCAAAAAATATTTAATATTTTTACGAAGAGCAAAAATTACAATAATCTGCATCAGGAAGAAGGGATCACTTTTACTTCTGGAATAAAATATTTTCCAAGAAATAAGTCACAGTGAGATTTATACAGGCTGAATGACATAAACTTCGACTTAATTATTAACGTCAAGAACGCGATAAAAAAACAACGTTTCTGCAGAACGACTTTACATATACGCGCACATTTTTTCGTATACGAGTATCCGTTCATATCGTATATCCAACCAGACCGATGTTTCAACGAGCCAAGCAAATATATAGGTCGATCAACGTGAGTATTCAACTCGTAAAGCGTAAAGCGAAAACATACGCCGGAGTTGAAACGTTGGATGCTCTTCCATTTGCTAATACAGGACTCAATTGCAAGTATCGTTTTCAAAAGCGTCAAAATGTTTCTGAAACTATCGTAGAACTCTCAAGGTGAAAAAAAATGTTATTCCACTTTTAGACTCTACTCAAAGTCATCTAAATATACGTCGTATAAATTTTTCAAATTTTCCACGTAAAGTCTCCGGAGATAAAATAAAAAGTATTTTAAAAATAAAAGTTTATGTCACATACGCCATATGTATGTGACATAAAGATGCATAACTGCGAAAAAGACGGAAGTTACGCTTTGTTTTTTCAGAATAGTCACATATTTAATGCGCACATTGCGGCTTAAAAAAAGGAGAAGAAAAAAACGTAACTCAAATCGAGCGAGTGCTTCGTGGCCAAGGTGCATTCACACACGTGTATTATATCGTTTTACTCGTAGCCTTCGGGCTCTTATCAATACCGTGGTTACACAACCGTCTGCTGGCGTGCGTTTAAGTATATGTACCTACTTGGTAAGTCGGTCGAGTTGCTTCGCTAACCGAGTTTCTCGCCGCGCATGTCACACTTTTCTCCAGAGAATGTCTTTTTACTCGAATTTCTCAAAATTTCAACCAACAATCGGTTTTCCTGTTAAAAAAGTCCAAGTCAGTCGGGTAAATTGATCAAGAACGTTTTTTATCTCAAGACTGACTTCAACAATACAATCGATCATATAAAAAAAGTACAGTTTTTTTTTCTCATTCGTGGAGATGCAGAATGCTTTTGAAAAATAATTTTCAAGAATTTATATCAGCCCAATTTTTATAATTTTGTTCTTGTAATAAAATTTTGATTGAAACAATTTTTTTTGTTCTTGCAGTTACAACGCGAGTCCTCGAAAAATGATTTTCAAGGAATTAAATGATTGCTCAAGCATTCAAAAAATTTTCATTTAAAATTAAATTTTGATTGAATTTCAACGAGATTTCATTTCCACTTTCGTCGAGGAACAAAAATACTTTCAAAAAAATAATATTTAATAAATTATACAATTCTTCTGATATTAATAATTTTTTTCTTTCAAGTAAAATTTTGATTGAAGAAGGTTAAAAAGGTTCACTACCCTCGAAGCTTAGTTACACAATCCTTGGCTCGAAACGGCATCGCTTCGCAAACTCCTCAAAACTCTTTGGGCACGAGATATATAACGGGGAAAAAAAATATTATTCCGAACTACGAACTTTCCCTAAAAAGATTTGTAGCGTGAAAAGTTTTTCAGGAAATATTCTATCCGTGTATTTTCAAGACCGAATATTAATGAAAGCGTATAATCTCTATTGAAATAAAAAGAAATCAGGTCGAAGAGCGGAGCCAAGTACGGCGATTTCTTATTGCTCGTGTCAACCGGAAAAGCGAATGATGATGTAACAAATACAAGAATCAAGGAAGGAGGAACGGTAAGAAAACCTGGGAAAAGAATGAGCGAGCGCGTGTGCGATGGAGTACGGGATAGCGATGGAGAAGAAAAAACGAGCGCTATATATACGTATATGTATAGAAGAGAGGCGGGTACGGGTAAAGGATTTTGAAAGAAAATTCAGGTGGCAGGGCGCGAGCGAGAAGGAGAAAGAGGGAGAAGGAAAAAGAAGCAGGAAGGAGGAAGAGAAGCTCGGCTGTGCTCTCGGCAGGTTCGAGCGAGAGGAAAAAGAAGCGAGAGAGGAGGAACCCGTGAGCCGGGTTCCCCGTCATCGATCCTGGCACGTGCTCGGCAAAAGTTTCCGCCGTTTTCGAACGACGCCGGCGTCGCGGTGCGAGAGGTGGAGAAAGGAGAAGGAAAAGAGTAAAAGAGAGAGAGAGAGAGAGGGAGATGGATATAGAGCATAAATATACGTATATACATCGCATCATCCTGAGCTTTCGGGCGACGGTGGCTGCTGGGTCGTGTTAGTCGTCGTTGTCGTTGGCTGATGGCGCTCGCTGCGGGGGAGGATCACGGGGGTGAGTTTGCGCGAGGGCGCGTGCGTCGAGTGTGCTTTTCTCATCGTGTACGTACACGTAGCCTCGTAGGAGAGCTTCGTAGTGATCGTACGGAGAGCTCGCTCGCTCCCTCTTCCTCGCTCTCTCGATCTCTTTCTCCCTCCGGGTGCATGTCCACACACATGAAGAGAGCGTCGTGTGTTCATCGTCGTACGGCGACGGCGCACGAATAACAGCAGCACCAGCCATCAGGCGATAGACGAGCATCAGCGACGGCACCATCCTCAGCCGGACCAGCCAGCAGCACCATCAACAGCAGCCACGAGAAGAAGAAGCACCGTGCGGAGGCTTGCGAACAGTAAGCAAGAGGCAGGAGAACCGAGACGGACCAGGAGGCATCGAGCGAAAACGCAGAAGGAGCAGAAAGCAGTGGCACCAGCACCGGTACACCAGTAGTAACACGACCACAACCACCTACACCACCACCATCGCCGTATACTTCATATTACAACATCCCCGAACAAGTTTCATTAACGAGAATTCAAAATAATAATAAAAAAACGATAATCAAGCAATAATTCAAATTCTGTTCTCAGTAATTGATCAAACAGTGACTTCTTCCATAAAACGTTTCGACAAGCGTGACCGAAGAGACGTAAAATTTGTAAAAAAAAAAGAGAAGAGGAAACAATCGCGAGTTCGGATGTGCGATCGACAATTGTTTTTCAGTGATTTTGATGTTTGCACAGTTGTGACGAGGTAAAACGAGAGCTCGGAATTTCGCGTGTGTTATTTTTTTAATCGAAGCGATAATTGAGCGATTATAAATTTTTGAAATATCGGAGGAAGTTCGTCGAGCGGTAAACAAAGCCCATCCGAGATGAAGAGCTCTGCATAAAAATTAGGATATTGGCATCGGGAATAATAATAAAATAAATAAATAAATAAATAAAATTCGGATTGATCGTAGAGCGTACGAGGAAACGGAGTATCTTCAACTGGTAGTAACACATCGCGACGACCACGACCACGACAACCAACCAGCACTACCACCTCCAGCAGCAGCCACGACCAATTGCCACCTCCACAAGGCAAGAAATATATGAGCAGGCAAGGCAGTGGCGGCACCGAGTCGCAGCGAGAGCAGCTGGGGAGGGGCATATTACGTGCAGTGCTCGCAGTAGACTCACGACGATAATACACCACGCGCGAGTAACGATATCGAGAGTCGAGAGGGACACCAATCTCACGAGCGAGAACACGCGAGAGGGATGTCGTAGATCGTATCGGGTTCGACGAGAAGGTAGAGAGAGCGATTGGACTAATCGGTTGGTTGTGTATGGTCGTCGGTTCGTCCGCTCGGAAAACGTATCGCTCGTACAAGAAGAAAGGGAGGGTTTTTGCTCCGAAGCGTAAAACAAACTGCAACGCAAAACACACGCAAACGGGGAAAACGGATTAAAAATAAAGGCTAGGAGCCTCCTCGAATATAATAAGGAAGAGAGAAAAGCTCTCGTCGAGGGAGCGACGTGTTCGCGAGTGTGCTCCGGTCCCGATATCCCGGTAGCCTAGTTTGTTCGTGAAGTGCGGTGAGTTGCTCACTCGTGTCTGCTGGCCCCCATGTCCATTATTGAGATCAACCCCGTGACTCGGTCCGTGGTGCTTTGCATTCGTCGTGTTACCTCTTAACGAGTATATCGTATTTACGGAATTTCTCAGTGCCGTACGCAATCTCAGGTTTCATTTGTTTATATAGTGCCAGTGCGGAAGATTGGATAGTGACGTGGATGGAACACGACGACTCGTGCTTTATTTTTCAGCGAATCTAAAAAGAGGGCAAATTGTGGATTTTTTCGTATAGCATCAGGATTTCGTATGACGTTTTTTTTCGAGCTTTTTTACTATTTTACCGAACCGAGGTGAAGAGAGATAAGTGAGTGCGATACGCGAGATATATTAAAACATTGTAGAAAAATCGATAAGAGAGAAGAAAATTTGACGAGTGCGGATACGAGGGGGGCGCAGTGATGAAAAAAATTCGATAATACGAGAAAGAAAATAGAAAGCGGACTCGGCAAGGATGCTCCGAATCACTCGTACATTATCCTGGATAGAATTCAGGTACGAGACGAATCCACTATAACTGGAACAGTACTGAGAGTCCCGGTGGCACAAAAATATTTCGTCATCCGGTGACGAAGTCGAGATAAATTGAGTGACAGCTGAAGAGGGAAGAAGAAACAACGTGAACGGCTGCCAGAAAAATAGGAGACTTGCGCAGAGGAAGCGAATTCGGGGCAAAAGTTCGGCAAACACTGAGGAAGAAAAAAAATAAGGGGAGTTTTGTGTAAGGTGAAAACAACGGTGAAACGCGCGTCAAATCGGTGGAGCCCCGTCTTCCGGGTACCGTGGGAGTCTTGATGAGCGTGGCGATCGATAGCGGGTTCGCGTGCTCGGCTCAGAGACGTTGACGACGTCCGGGTCGGTTTCGGCTGGCTCGAGTAACGCGTCCCGCTGAATATCAGAGCGATCACTCCGAAACCATCCGATATTCCAATACGGATAATATCTAAATACATCATCATCGGGAGAAAATATTCTGCGATTCACCAGATGCGGCACATTTTTTCCGTCCTCATTTTCGCGTAGCTTACAATTTTTTATGCCGAATTAATATATTTCGTCGTTGTGACAAATTCTCCATGACGTGAACTCTCTCAGACTTCACGACGAATTTCTTTCTTCGGATTTCCTCGACTCGATAAAAAAAGGCCTCCCGAGTCTTTTTGACCGACTTTGGAATCTCGCGTTCTCTCGTCAACGTCCGTTTGACAGAGCTCGTTCGCGTTTGAATTTGAGAAATAAAGATAGTTCTCCCGACGGTATATGGGGGACTTTGTCACAACGAGCCTCTTCTCGAGCAGCAGTGGGAGTGCCTCGTCCGCGGCAGTGAGCAGAGCATCCGGAGTTTGCGGTGTGGCTGTCGGTAGCATCGGCAGTGGGTCAGCCTCAGTACTGGCGAACAATCACCAGCAGCAGCTTCACCACCACGTTGCTCAGCACCTACATCATCATCCTCACTCTCACCAGGTGGGCACGATGCAGGACGAGCTCTTAATCGAGAAGCAGAGCGGTAGCGGGAAGCAGGCGCCCCTGTCACCCGGAGCACTGGACGCTCCTAATGCACAGGACAAGTCGAAGGAGTCGTCGGAAGCTGAGACAAACGCCATGGTCGCGGCGACCCCGCAGTCCCTCTCGTCCTCGGTCGACAAGGACATCAGCAGTTGCGTAAACACATCGGGTCTTCAAGGTTTCGCGGAGCCCGTTCGAGTTCCGAGCTTGTGGGGAACACCGGAGGAGAGCGGGCTCCACGCTCTACCGGTCAACGGCTCGATCGCGACCTTTCAGAATTTCCCCACCGGCGGTCCAGCCGGATTATTCGCGAGCTCGAGCGCGGGCACGAGGCGCGCCATCACAGCGAGTCACAATTTTCCTCAGCACGGCGGCACGACCGCGAATCCAGCTGGCGCCAGGCACGGCCTCCAGGTCGGACAGCAGCAACAACAGCAGCAGCAACAGCAGCCACAGCAACCGAGCTCCCATCCGGGTGTTTATCTACAAGGAAAGGGCTACGCGGCCTGGTCGGGTGGACCGCAAGCTCCTCAACAATGGGGCGGAGGTCCTCAGCCCACGGCTGCACCGAGTCCCGCACTCTCGCCCTGGAGCAGAGGTAGATCCGTACCGAATCTACCGCCGTTGCACTCCTCGCTCCACGCTGCCGCTGCGGTCGCTGCCGCTGC
This sequence comes from Cremastinae sp. B BG-2022a, assembly GCA_030522605.1. Taxonomy (NCBI): domain Eukaryota; kingdom Metazoa; phylum Arthropoda; class Insecta; order Hymenoptera; family Ichneumonidae; species Cremastinae sp. B BG-2022a. The sequence continues at coordinate 13,679 of JAPYYX010000062.1, forward strand.
TGGTCTACAGGGTCGAAAACCGAGTCCTACATTTCCCGGACATCCCGGATCGAATCAAGGACACCCGTCGAACATAAGCCCGGTTAAGTTTCGCAGGAGTACATCGTATCCTGGAAAAGGGAATCTCTATCCACCGCAACCGGCTCCAACTTTCGAAGTCACCGCTGCGGAGGATCGCGATCTTCTCCAGTTACCGCCCTATCAGCAAGTGAGTGTCATTACGGTCATGAATGTTCTTGTCTTCTGTCAAAAGTCCAAGATTCGTTTGACACTATTGACCCAAAAACTTCAAGGATTTTACTTTGAGATTTCGAGAGAAATCGTTCAACGATTTTCTTCTTTTCTGAAGAATTTTTTTTTTCATCCAAAGTTCAAGAATAAAAATTAAATGGAGTTATGATTATTATCAAGTGTGTCCCTTGTTCCTGAATTTTTAAGACTTTTGTGTGACAGAATCAATAGGAAGTCATCAAATAATTTTCCAAAAACTTCTTTTTCACGAAAATTAATAAATCGTGGTCATTACAAAATAATGGAAAATCCTACGATAAGCTTTTTCCAAAAAACTATACTGTTTTTCATCAGAAAAAATAGTTCGTAAAAAATGGAGTGGAATAATCGAGTATTTTATTTCTTCCTGACTTTGTCAAATATTGGTTTGACAGGAAGTCATCAAAGTGTTTTTCCAAAGACCTATTTTTTCACCATAATCACCATAGTTCATCAGTAATTATCACGAAAAGATGAAACGTTGAATGTAAATTAAAACTGGGATCGATGCAAAAGTTGCAAACTCGCGAAGCGCGTGTTCATCGATATTCGATAACAGCTTTTTGTCACAGAGTGTCTAGATTTTGATGGAAGGTGAACGGAGATTAAAATGTTACGTCCATTACATCGTATTACTGAATGTTTAACTCCGATTACCGTATCGTGAATCGTACTTTTAATTACAAAAAAAAATCATATCGAGAGGAGCGTGCGGTAGGAGGAGGCTGTCAGCCCGTTTATTGGGGTAGGTCAGGCACAGTTATAGCCAGGAGTTAAGAGAAGAGATTGCTTTTCGGCATCCTATATTTTTAGGATATTGATCGCTGGGGTCAAATGCGTGTAATTTTATCATCACCGTTAAATGTTACAACTGCATCGTATGCGCCATATCCTTTTAAAACATCGTAGCCACTTGTGTAATGATCGCGACTATCATTTTTTAAACTTCGCGTCTAGATCTAGAAATAATGATTAAATTTTGATGTGAATATTTAAAAAAATTAAATTTACTCGAAATCGATTGAATATTCATAAGCAGAGATTAAACCAAGGTTTCCTTTGATATACTTTTCTCGAAAAAGTACCGCGACAAAGCGGAAAGAAGATAATCAATCGTTTACACGGTTTAATGTAAATATATCGCAACCTACATTTTTTTTTCTACGACTTCATTGAGATTCATTCAGTGACATTTAAAATACGCGATTCGATGTAGCGGTACGATAGATAGCTGTTAATCAGTAGAGTATGTGTGGCTGTGTGTTTCTTCGTTCGGATCGATTTTCTGCACGTCGGAATACCTAGCGGAGTGCCCCGCACTCGGTCGTTCGTTTGTACTCTTCGTAGCTGCACGCACTTGGTGTGCCAGGTTATGCAACTATCACGCTGAGAATTGTATTTAAATTTAGATCGCTCGTACCGGCTGTCTCAGCGGACACACGCGGCTGTACTTGTCCGGAACCGCGTTTCACCATCCCCCCGAATGATTTTTATTCGCGAGCGACCGCCAGATCGAAAAAGATTCCTGTCTAGCCATTTGAATTATTATGTACACTCAGTGTCCCGTTGTTACAGAATTTCTCGGCCATTTTATATTCATGATTGCACAAACCACTCAATGTCTATCGAGCGTTCGGTTATCGGCCTTGACGATCGCTCCGCGCGAACGAAAAATTATGAGCCTATTTCTCATCCAGGGTCTCGACGTCCAAGAATCAAAACGTCAGATAATTTCGAAAAGCGCGTTTGTCGCGCATTCAAGGAATCAAATTTATGGCAACAATCGTATGAATTTTCGAGCTTGCAACAATGTATTTTCAAAAGTGTTGACTCGCCTCGCCGAGAGTATCCGACGAATATTTAGAGAATAATTTGAATGAACAGATCGCGTTGAAAAGGGTCTAAATTCGCAGTTTCGAAGTCGACGAACTTAAACAAACCGTGGCGAATGCCCTCCGAGCCCTTCCGTCAGATTTTCACCGGAGACCTTGGGAGAGCTGGTAAATTCAGTAGGAAAATTCTTGCTATTAAATACGAGAGAACTGTCCCAGTTACGCTCTGGCTTTTCTGCCGAGCTTCCTCCCCCTCCCCGGTCTCCGTTGTATCTCTCACCAGTCTCACCCCTGAGTCGCTCTCTCGGTTCACCCTCTTTCATCCCTATTTCAGCTCTCGCACCTCTGGGGTTTTATCTTTCTCCCGCGAGAGGAGCGCCTTGGACTCTCCTCCTCGTCGGTTCTCGGGTTCGTGTTTAAACCGATACCCTTCCGCTCTCACGCTCGCGAATATATAGGGGAGGAAAAGTTTCTTCGGTACGTCTTCCGTCGTCGAATTCTGACCCAATTCCCTCGCGACCTGCTAGGCTGTTTTCCCTCTTCGCACGCCGCCACACACAGATCCGTGTGTCTAGCAGAAGTTTAAGCTCAGCTATTTCGGTGGCGTTCCCAAAATACACTCCTTTGGATGCCATCGCGCGAGCAAATCGCGGGAATCTCGAAAAGAGAAAAGGAGGAAAGGAAAAAGCGTCATACGATGCAGCTACGATGATAGCTCTGGTGCGACTAGCGAGAGCGAGGGACACCTTCACGGGCTATCTCGCGCGAAAAGACTTTTTCTTCTCGGGGAATCCCAACGTGTGAGCATCACACCGCTTAACGGCCAACCCGCTGCGAGCTCCATTGTAAAAAATTCCATTACCGCGAGAGAGCCCTTTTCATCGGGGATTCATGAAAGCGATCCACCCACATACACGCAACAGAGCTTCAAAATTCTCCGGGAAACACTTCTCTTCCTTTTTATTGTCCGGACGTTTATTTCTTTTTTTTCTTACCTTCCGGAAATTTCGTTTCTCGAGCAAATTTTATCGACAGCTCGATTCTCGGTTGCAACCTCGAGATTTCGGGATTCGAGCTCCCACGATTTACTCAAAATAAGTATTTTGCAAGAGTTTAAGAAATCGTTTCGTCGACTCTGGGATGCCTCGTTAAAAATAAATTCAACGCCATGATGCGGAAAGCTCTTTTTTGCGCTACGATGAGAGAGCGCCGATTCGTGTTTTGCTTTTCTCTCCTCTCTGAAAGAAATTCGATCATGCCTCTGTGGGCAAAATTGCCAGAGAGGAATTATTTCGTAGAGAAGAAAAGAGTAGCTCAGCGAGGAGGTTTCGGATGTTTACAAAGGAACGAAAACTCTCGTTCGAATCTTGCGGGAATGAAAGAGAAAGGGCATATGTAGGTGAATGAGGCAATTAGGAACGAAGAGGTTTCTTTGGTGCAAGCAATTAGCAACATTCGAGAATATAAAGCAGTTTTTCGTCGGAGCGAGTTTTACTCTTTTATCCTCCAAGCGTTGGAGTGCATCGATTTTTCGCTTCCTTCTCTTCGGAACTCATCCACGTAGCGTGCACCGCGAGCTAGTGAGTAAAAAAGTTCCGTGATTTACCAAGTTATTCAACGGCTCGCCTTGCCCATCGCGCGCCACAGTGCAAGCTCTATCGATCCATCTTCGTTCACCGAGATTACGTGGTGACCTGGAACGTCTGACGAATATAGAAGCGTGCCTCCGGACTTGCCAGGCGGCAACGACTCGGAAGACATTTACTGAAGAAAAAAAAAACACACGAAAAAAAAACAACAACAAGGAAGAAATGTAACCGCCCAAATAGTTCAGAGCCATAATTACTGTAATGTAAGAAAAGCGCGTTCAACAATTTTTTCCCCTCCGCGCGTAATTTCTCTCGCGTTCTGACTTTTAATTATATACAATAAAAATAACAAAAGAAGTCGGGATAATTCTACGGGTAGCTGGCACTTGGCACTTCGGGAAAATGAAAAAATTTGCTGCAACAAAATGTGTACCTCCTGAAAGTGTCAGACATAAACTTTGTATACGGACGAAATTAATATTTTTATCTAATTGTTTCGTGCTGCTGCAGTGTGTACTTGCTTGGTGCTTTTTTTTTGTTTGCACTCTTTTTTTTCGTTTTAAAAGTTTGGAGATAATCCTCGTGCTGCACTGTGGTTATCAGAGACTGCATATAAAGCGTAAAAAATTAGATTCTCGCGCATTGTATTCTCATTATTTTATCTCGGTCACGAAGCTCCCGCATAAGCAAGTGGGTTTTTCAATTTCGACTTGACAATGGAAGCTCTTTTTGAGCGATATAAAATAATGAGGGCGAAACGCTCCGACGTAAAACTTGCTCAGCTATTATTTACATTTAGCACGCCTTACAAAAAGCTTCGAGTGTCGAAATATTGCGTGACAATGAAAACGGGCTCTATTTCGAACTATAAATATTCAAGGATAAATGAAACTCGCGAGAATGAATTTTTTTTTGAATTATCCGTCATTTTCTTTCAATTGTTTCAAACGAATTATTATGAAATATTCGGTACGTTCAAAACTTATCTTTTACAATTGCTCTTTCGTATCAAAAGATCTGCGTCATTTAATTGAGACTTTCGACGATCTAATTTTATTAAATCTGGTTACTTATTTAGATGATAAATTAAATTATTTTTATATCTGGATGTAGGCGAATAGATAATATAATATCGAATTAAAATTTGCAAAATTATTAACGATCAAGCTCGGATTATTTGTACAATTTCAATCAGATATTCATTTTAGAAGATTCGGTACATATGAGAAAATTTACATTTTCCAAAATTAAATGTTCTATGTTGGTTGGTTCTTTGAAAAATGGAATTTTATGAGCGAGTTTGATTATGTATTTAGGGGTTCGTATATCCAGCGATAAATAAGGTTGTCAAAACGATAATGTTTTATCTTTCTTCGATTGTTTCAATGGTATATTCATTATGAAAGATTCGGTACATTCCAAAAGCTTCTGTGTTCTAATTGCTATTTTATCGGCTCTCTTCGTAATTTTGCGAGTGTAATTATTCAAAAATTGAAATTCAGAGATAAATGAAATTCCTGAGAATGGAAAATTTTTTAATCATCTATTACTCTCTTTTGATCTCGTTTCAATTGAATTATTAGATTCGGTACATTTCGAAAGCTTCTTTTTACTTTTCTAATGAACACTTTACGTGATTAGTTGACACTTTCATCGAATTTTATGAGCGCGTCTGACTATTCAGAGATTTGTATTCAGGTATAAATCAAACTTGTCAAAATGAAATTTTTCTTCTGGATCTTCTATTACTTTTTACCAGTTGTTGCAATCGAATTGTTTTGAAAACTTTGGTACGTTTGAAAAGCTTCTTTTTTTACAATCGCTTTTTTATCGAACGCGCTCTACGTAATTAGTCGACACTTTTAACAATCGAATTTTATGAGCGAGTCTAATTTCGGCCATGAGTTTCATGACTGTGAGTTGGGATTGTATTCTTTTCTCAACGTATTTGCTGGGGATAAGGTACGTGTCGGCGCAAGAAGCAAGAGTCGTAACAACGATAAACGAGATAAGAGGACCGAACGAAATACAGCACAGTGACAAGAGGAAGAAGAGCTCGAAAGAGAGAGAGAAAAATAAAAAGAGACCGAGAAACGACTTCAGAAACAGCTCGAAACTCGAATCCCAAAACTCTCGGAATCGAGTATTTTCCGTAGCCCATAGCGCTTCAAAGACTGTCGAACGCTGCAACTATATTTAACTTTCGAAGCTTTGGGGTTTTAGCTCTGACACTAGATCATAGAATATTCAACGAAGGAACGCGTATTTGTGGTCGGTACGTTTTGGGAATGGGTGACAGAGTGTATCGAAATGAAGAAAGGGAGAGAGAGAGAGAGAGGACAGAAGGACGAGTCAAAGTGAAGTCCCGATGAAGAGGATGAAGCTTGGGCTGCGATCGGGTAGAATCAAAGTTCGAAACTTCTAAGCTGAACATAGACATTATTACACAATTTAGCTAAGTAAAATTGATCGCTGAAACGGGATACGCCACTCGACAGTGTCACGTTTTTTTAAAAATATTATTGGAAATTTCAGATAGGAGGATAAAACGAGAGCGATCGATTAAAAGAATTTTGATGAAGATAATTTTGATCTAATTCGTTTTTTTCTAATTTGACAGGTAACGTAACATCCGCGTGGCCTAATTTACTTAGATATTATTAGAACACGTGTGATTCCAAACTAAAATTTAATAACAGCTTTTTTCAAGGTTACTTCGCATTCATTGCGAAGATAGCGATATTTGTTCTGTCGAGGAATTGAAATGAGACGCCCGTTATCTAGACGTAATTTATCTTTTTCGAGACGACCAAAATATTATAAAAAAAACGGTAATTTGAATTTCGAACGTCACCTGGAATTATTAAAATGGGCGAAAAAATGTGACGACGGCTGATGCAATGAAAATAGAAGGAAAGAGCGGAGAGGAAACGATTTTATATCAGAATCGTCGAAATCGGAGCCGGGTACTGAGCTTGGGCGTGTTCGATAATCTGTTCACGAAGGCGATCGAGTTACTCGGTATCGCGAAGAGCAACCCGGTAGCATGTTAAGTTACCATGCGGAAAAACAACTGTTTGCGTTGTCTGGCGTACGGATAGTTGTGTCTGGAACAGAAAAGTTCTCGAATACGATGAAACGAAAGTACCAATTGATACGCCAAGAATTTACATTATTTTCATGTTCGAACGAAGCTCTCCATGGCCACGAATAATCAGTATAATTTATTGTACATGGAAACAGCGCGCACCCGAACAGATACTAGACAAAACTGATTTTTGTAAAGTCATGTTGAAATTTTTTAAAAATCAGTTTGGATGAGCTTAGGATGATTTTTTTGGAGGAGATATGTTGAAAATTCAAAAATTGAAGTTGGTCGTTAGGAAAAATCGTCAGCACGGTGATTGAGGCAGTGTTTTGCTTTGCTTCGTAGAGAATGTGAACAATTTATTCTCTGAAGGAGCGAACAATTTCGAGAGAAGATTGATACAAGAGAATTCGAAAAAAAATCCATGAATTATAATTTATTATTCGGAGTATATGGAGACAGTTTACTGTCGAATGTGATCCAAATTAAATTTAGAAAAATATGTTTTCGTTTGAGGAAAAAGAAACTAAAATTGCAGAAACGTAACGATATTCGTTTATTATTTAAAAAAAAATGAAAAATTTTTGACGTTTTATACAATTCGTCCCATCTCTCAATTTCACACCAGCGAATGATATTTTTTCCTACTTTATTATGAATTTTTCAATGCACTTGGAAATGCAAGATAATTGTATCGCATTTATGGTTTGATTAAAATAAAAAATAGTCCGCAGCTCATCGAAACGATGTTGACATTTAATATGACACTCATTTGAAGTGTTGATTCGTCGAGCGTGATTTGACAGGTATATTCGATTGCCGTCCAATATCGTCGAGTTATCGCTGCGAGGGGGAAAGTAGATTTCAACGATTGCCCAAATTACCAGGGATAAATCAATTCGATCACTTTCTTGTTTCTCAATTGAGAACCGTACCGCGCTATTTCAGAGCCAATTCCGCGATGCCACCATTACCCACTGATGTTTCCACAAATCCGGCGAATCCTGGTAAATAAAAATTTCAAATGAAACTGAGTATACACCGCAACGACGGAACAAAATTTATTATCATCGATATTTCTCGATACCAGTTTATCAAAGTCGCGTTAAAGTAAATTGGAAAGAAAAATTATTCCCAGGAATTACGAATGAATTTGAAATTCCTCGAACAACTTTTTCCAACTGGGAACATCAATCACTCTTCACCAAAAAATACAGTGTCGCAATGCAAAGTCTTACACGATTCGAAAGCCGTTTTTGCATAGTAAAATACATACCGCGAAAAATCTTTGTTCGAAATCCACAGAGAGAAAAAGGGATTAATCAGTTGGCTACGAAGGTAGGAAAGAGAATGGAAAAGAATCACGAATGAAGAGGGAGGGAGAGAGAGAGAGAGGAGAAAAAGTTTTAAAAAGGTAGAACGGGAGGACGAATGGAAAAGATGGATAGCCGGGTGGAAATAAAATGAACGGGAGTCTCGGTTTGGAAAGGTGAATGCTGGAACGCATTCGAAATGCATATCCGGGATATGCTAAATCTTCGAAAGCGGTACCGTGTGATTTTGTTCGGATTTTCGAGCTCCGGGAGGTCAGGGCTATACCGAACGTTAAAGCCCTTTTACAGGGCTGTCCTAAAATTTATCCAACCATCGAAATGTTCTCGCGGATCCCTCACTCGATTATTGACGTGGAATTTTACAACGACCTGTATATGAGGACGATTCCCGTATAGCTATGTATATCTAATATTATAGTACGTGGCTCGAACTGGGAGAGCGAGTATTTGCTAGTCCTGGTCTTGGATTTACAATGCAAATGCCGGAGAAGCTCCAGTCTGTCTATATCCATTTGCATGTACGTATATAGAATTTGTAGAATGTCAAAAGCGTTGGTGGGTGGCTCGTTTCGTCGCTGGAAGAGCGAGCAAGTCGCAGTGTGTCCTAGCTGGTGACTTTGGTTACCCGAACAAGCGAGAAGCAAGGAGTAAAACCCCGCCCTGGCTACGACCTTTCTGCAGCGATGCAGAAGCTTCGTTACTTACCTCGAGACTAACAGTGAGAAACTCTTCTTCTCCGTCCCTCTCCTCGCCTCATCCCGATCCATGTTTCAAGCTTCAATCTCACGTGTGCGAGCTAAATTTGCCTCCGCGTAACAATCCGGCCCTCGGTTCAACACAATTCCAACGTCGTCTCTGTTTACCCTTTTCCCTCGAGCAAGGACGTTATCCGTTCGATGAAAATACGAATAACTGAAACAAAACAGAAAACAGAATGAGAACTTGAGAATGAGACAATAACGTGACCAGGTTGACATTCATCGCGTTGGGAATTTTGCACGTTGCTGAATCTGTGCCTGACAAATGGGGTAACATCAATGACCATCAGTGACACGCATTTATTTTATTGTCTCGATATTGTTAAGAGTAAATTTGGGATTTATACGTGTGTGAGAATATTCCATCTCGAGGGAAACGGGGTTGAAAATTCTCGCAGGGTTTTGGATTACCGATTTTTCATCGCGTAAAAAAGGGAATGTCTGAAAGCAGCTGGAGTCTATTCAAATAAAAAGGAAAAAAGAGAGCTTTTCCACCGAGCAATGCCCGTGAAAAATTCAGCAGATATCATTTCTCCAACAGGAAGTGTTTAAAATGGATTTCAGTAAGGAAGAGGGTGAGCGAGGAAGAGAAAGAGCGAGATCCGAGGGGTAGCTCGAAGAATAAGGTCGAGGAAATGAGACGCAAGTGCCATTGTACTCGCGGCATGATCACGATTATTTATCGCTGATGATAGCGTGCTCCGTGATTCAAGGAAACCCATTTCCAAGTCTTAATCGTCACAATTATGATTTTTTTTGCTCATAACGTTTCTTTCTTCTTGAAGATTTCTCGAGAATTCTAGCGACCCTTCGTTTCGCTCAGGTGCTTCCCTTCGTTCGTTATGAAACTTTCAAGAGAAGTTATATGACGAGAACATCAGTTGTAACATTTCTCGTCCAAAAATAAAATATCGATTTCAATTTAAACTCAGATTCAAACACAATCTATGTACAGGGAAGAATCTTTTTAGTATTATTTTCTTCAATTAGGCAATGAATGGAAAATCTTTCTACACAAAATATTCCCAGAGACGTCAAATTATACAAAAAGCGAAATGAACTTTTCCTCATTTCAAAGCTTTCTGGATCGAGACACTCGACAATAAAATCCAAACATAATCTATCCAAAATACAATTTCTTTTCAAAAAATCCCTGAAATTTTATTTCTTTCGATTAAGCAATTAATGGGAAATCGTTCTGCACAAAATAACCCAACGGAAGTGGAATTATACAGGATAACGAAATTAACTTTTTTTGGTTCACCTCGAAGCTTTCTGGGTCGAGACTACTGACGAGAGGGGAACGTTGTCGTTGTATACGAGGACAATTGTTAGGCCACGAAATTAGCTCGAGGTAAGGAGTAGAATCTTCTTCCGGAAATGACGAGAGTCTTCGGAATATCGATCAGGCAGTCGCTCAAGCTGTTCGGAGTTTACCAATCGATGAATGTTTGTCGGGAGCATCTGTTTGTCCCTTGTATTATTGCAGGACACATAATGTGCGATTCCTGAACAGGAGCCTTGGAATCCACCGTTGCGAGAGACACGCCGCCGATGCTCTTTGTGCTTCAGGCTCGTGTATTATTACGTAGCTGTGCGTAATTCGGTGCGCATACGTTACGATTGTCCGAGTCGACGCTCGGAGCCTCTCTCCTTAATTAATTATTCACTCGATTCGATGTAACGAACATACCTTCCTTCGTGAATGAGGATATTCTATTCTCGGAGCGGCTTATCGGAGTAACGGATGCCCGACATTATCGTTAAGAACGTACTTAGGACACTATAAAGTTATTCGAAAATTGAGTTTACGTACAAAGCTCAAAAATTGGATAGTTCTCGAATGCCATAATAGTATACAATTAAAGGAAAATGTATTTAAATCATCGAACGATACGAACAGTGATGTGAAAAAACTTTTGAACTCTATCTTTGCATTTCTCATGTACTATTTTTTTTTCAATTTGATTTTTGATTGCTTTTTTTACAAAACTCGACGATCGATATCGTTCGATTTTTTTGCAGTTTTTTAAAGTCATTCGAAACATGATTTTTTCATTGACTTTTAGAAACGATCTTAGTTAATTTTGACCTTACGGTTATCGTATACAAGTACGTGTATCCCATTAATTATTTACGATTGCACGTGACAGAGTGACATTATTTCATAAATCGTTCTACGTTGCGATGCTATAACGCTTTCTGCGTTAAAAGAAAAGTAAGCTCTAGTCCCAATGAATTAGCTTAAACACATACAGAGTAAAATATTTATTCGTTAATGATAGAGATTTTCAGATTTTAGTTTATAGCTATTAATTTTTTTAGCTTTGTTTTCATCACATTCGAATTCAAATATCAAAAGTCGAGATGAATTTCTACCTAAAAGCATATGTGAGATTTCCAGAAATTTACAAGGACACGTAAAAACGTAAAATGTTAGAATAATGCGACGTTTTTGGGAATTATATGATTTTCTGTTCGGTTCATTGCATTCATACAAATAAATCTTCGCTGCAATACCTTGAGACAAGACTCACGCTCGCTGAGACGATGAAGAAAAAGTTGCAGCAAGCTTTTTCTTATTATGAGGGAGGCTGACGCGTTTCCCACTCTATAATGGTTTGCAGAGGCGTCGAGATGAGCGATTGCCGCACTAAACGTAACCTCCGTCCGAACTTTTGAGAATAAAAGTCGAAAAACGTATGAGAAACACCTGAAAAAAATTTAAGAAAATAAGTCATGATACAAAATCGGAAATAATGAATAGAAGGGATGAAAATATTTTACGATATAAGGAATTTAAACAAATTATTATCAACAATACTGACAAGAATTGGACATTCGTGTTTGCGCATATTTTATTTTTAGAATCTGTTACTTATACATGCTATTGAATTTTGTTTGGACATACTACTTTTATCAATGAAAATTGAGTCACGTAGAATATTTTTCTTATGGACGCTTTACGATAAATTTTTCAACGCCTCGTGACATCTCTACCACGTATCGATCTTTTCAACTTTTGTTTGTAACGTTTGAAGAAATATACACACTGTCAATTTTCTAAAAATATTAATTAAAAAAAAAATCTCACGGAAAATTTGTAAGATTATCTCTCAGGATAAAGCGAAAGGCTCTTCTGTTTTTTTGATTGTGAGAATCGAACGGATGAAACGCACGGGCGGAGTAGCTCGTTGGATAAGAAAGGGTCGAATTAAATAGGAAAGTAAGGCGAATGGGGCGCAAATCGTTCTGGCGAAGAAAGAAAGACAAGATTGAAGGAGAGTGGTAAGAGCTCGTGGTACGTTCGAAAAGAATGAAAATGGGAAAGAACTATCGAGTCTAGACCGCGAGAAGATAAAGTAGGAAATTGTGGTGGGCCAGGGAAAAAAAGAGGAGAAAGAGAGGAAAGATCGGTCGAAGAGGGAAAAAAATGTACAGGAAAAAAAAAGAAAAGTAAAGATAGATAAACGGAGAAAAGAGGAGGAAAGTACATATGAGAGTGGCTGCGTCAAGTAACAGGTATGAACTGAGAAGTACCTGGGCTAGATCGTGGTTACGAGATAAAAGGCTCCTCCTTGCCAGGTCATCGCCCTCAAAAAACAAACACGTTCCAAAATGTTTGCTTGGGCTCTGTTGGCCGAACGACTTCCATTTTTCCCTCGGAGGGCTTGTGCTATTCTTTTCATAAATTTATGAAAATTGCCAACGAGATTTTTGGGAAGTACAAATATTTCCATATGAAAATTGAAAATGTAAAAACATATGTGCACAGGAGAAAATTTCATTTTTACTAAGATCGACGACATAATGTTTATAACTATCATGGAGAAACTTTGACGGTACAACAAAAAATACTCGAGGTTGTACACTCGCGACAGGCAAATTTAAAAGCCCTAAATTAAATACAAAAATTTTCGTTTTCAATCATGTCAATAAAAATATCTCGACTTCTTCATTACAAAAAGCTCCTTGAAATTTTGTGTAGATTTGCACATAAAAGAAATTTCCTCCACATTTGCAACACAATCTGCCTCACATTATTGTACAATTGGAATTTTTCATTTAATACATTACGAATGAAAAGTAAGCTGGATAATTTTGGCATTTTTCTTTCTCAACACGGAAGAAAATAAACGTTCAGTTTCATTTTTCATCCGGATGATGAAATATGGCGAGTAGAGCTCGTTTGGCGTAGACGCAAAGTTATATTGTATAATGCGAGCGCTCGTAAAAATTGTTATCAGAATTGACTTTTCAAGTACACATCGACGTGCTTCTCAAATGAGGAGGGGAAGCGCAATCGGTCCGCCGTATGCAAAATGTTGTTCTCGCGTGTTCGAACTTTAATCGCGAGGAACACATGTGCGAGTGGATTGTAAAACTCTCGTCGGCGTGTTTCTCGCACGATCAGCCTGGAACAAAAATTATTCGACTTTGAAAAACGCGAATGTCGGAAGAATGTAAAAAATTCTATTGTTGAGTACGATGCGTGTGAGGAAAAAAAATATTTATAGAAGTAGTAAAATAAAAAATAGCAATCTGCATATGTATGGTCCAAAATACTCGAACAGAAAATAAAATCTTCCACGAAACGAGACAAAACGGTGAATAGTTATTTTTACGCTTTCGCCGGTAGACGTCCGATATGCTCATTTCTTCTTGATCATGTCGATGTGGGCTTTACCGTGAATTCCAATTGTAAGAAGATCCAAAATTGTCCTAAACAAAAAAAAATTATCACCGAGAGTGCAGATAGTAAAGAAATTTTGCTCGTCTCCGAACCGAATTTCGATCGAGTAAAAATTTCAACTTTGAGTTCAGATATTTTTAAACAAAATTTTCAAAATTAGCTCTCACAGTTTTACTCGACAGTATCATCATTTTTATATTGAAGAATGTACGGTTAACGGATGGGCGTAAATTGTTTGGCATGAGAAAGATTTCTGTAAGGTTTTCATCGTTATTCCGAGGTTCGTCCAATGAATGAGTCATGGATACGGGAACGTGAATTCGTAACAAGACACGACGTGAGCCCGTTCGCTCTGAATTTAGAGGACTCCCGTGTGGACTCTTCTTCGCTGAACGCTCTTCTCGGCCCGGCTAGTTCTATTCCTAGACGCACTCATGACCGCGCATTCTCATCTCGTCTCTCTTTTCATCGCATTCAACCTACACTTTATCGTCGTCGCTAATTGCTCTTATTTTCCACTGAAACAAACCAAACAAATTTCATTTCATAATTGAAATCGTGTGATCATTGACTACCGTCACAGTGACGGAAGTTAAAGTAATATCATGACAATTCATTTGACAAATATTTACAAGCACAATTTATTTTTATTGAAACGTCGAATTAAGTTTGTTTTGTAAATCTTAATTTATGAAGTAATGATAAATTACGCAAGACTCTTATTCGCATCTTATTCACATTCCTGCTGCATTTTATCGTCTTCACTAAGTATTCTTACTTTTTCCATGAACCAGAGTAAAAAAACTTCATTTCATATTTGGGATCCTGTTGGTTGTGATTATGACAAAAAATTTGGTTTTGACAAGTTTTTGCGAAATATATTTTTGAAATTAATTTCTTTTTTTTATTGAAATATGTAATTAGTTTGTTTGATAAATCTTAATTCATAAAACGGAGATGAATTATTGTAGAGTCTTCTTTATATCCTTCATTAAGTGACATTTTGTCGTAATGGAAAAAAAGTAAGAGTCTACGTGAGAAGTCGAGACAACGAGGAGACGGTCACTCCATGTCTAGACCATGCTAACAAAAATTATTGGCTCGTAAACCGACAATCTCGTTACACGGGAAAGCTTCTACATACGAAAATTTAACCGTGAACCTTTTTTTCGGGGACATCTTCAGCGCAAAAGTTTTTCCGACGTAGCTCCCCGTATTGTTCCTTTTATTGGCAAAATTGCCGTTAAATTCAAAGATACGCACTTTATTTCCATTATCGAAACCGTTGTGACACTGTCCTAAAAAAACTGCGTACAAAACCGTAAAAACAAAAAGCCATAACGACAAAAAAATTAAACTCAGAACACGGATCAATTTTTTTTTGTGAAAATTAAATTTGCATCTTTAAAGCTGTTTTCGTTTTGTTCCAAGTTTTTAACAGAGTTTTCTACCTGACGAAAGTTTATCTCGTATCTCTTGTCGGGCGTGATAAAATTTTACGTCGAAGTTGACGAAAAATTCTTGTTACTCGTGAGTCTGCATAATATCGCGCTCTGCTGTATTCTTGTGGAATCGCACTGCATCTGGAAAGTAGACAAAATCAATACTTTGTGTCCCCATCTGAAAATTTCGATTTTCCGACTCTTGCCGAATCTCGATTTACGAGTCCCTTTTTTTCGTTCCATAATAAATAATTCGTAAATAAATTTTAAACAAAAACGAACAGTAATAGAATTAATGTACAGCTTTGAATTTCTATTTGAGTTCACAAAAATGTAGTTGGCCCTTTTTCGACTCTTCGTAATTTTATCCATGAACCACAGTAACCCTTCGAATCAATAAAAATACCCTGTTATTACAAGAGCCGTCAACGCACGACCGATCGATTATTTTCCTATGGCACAATCAACCTGGACACGAAAATATAACAATTAACCGAACGATGTAGGAATATTTGAGAAAAAATTTGTTCTCAGGCAGGGAAAATAAATTTGGAATAAGATTAGGGGAATTTGAGCTTACACGTGTGTACACGGAAGAGAACGAGAGAGAGGGATAGAAAAAAGAAAGAGAGAGGTGGAGTTTTGGGGCTGCGTAGTTGCGGCTGCATTGGCGTGACCCAGTGCCGGGGGTGGCTTATATAGGTCAAACCCGGTGGAGGGCGATATAGATTTTTAGAGCGCGACCCGCCCTTTCGGCCAGCGGCCAGAGCGGGGAGATCCCTCCGCGTACTCGCGAAAGAGAGAGAGAGAGAGAGCAAGGAGTCTAGGGGTTCGCCCCTCAACCCGGGGATTCTTGCGTTTTCCCTGCTATATCCGCGTCTCTTTCCTCCCTCGTCTCGACTCGATTCGACTCTGCTCGGCTCTCCTCCCTCCCGGTCGGTCCTGCCTCGAGAGCTTCCTCGAATATGGGTCATACCCTATTCCCGAAAGATACGATTGCGCAGCGGGGCGACCATTCCGGAGATTCTTCATTGATAACGGATCTAAAATAAACACGAATGAAAAAAAAAACAGCGATACGAGCCATTCCGAGTTTCTTCGGATTTTATCTCGCACCGCAAAACTTCTTAATTGAATGAACTATTAAAATGGGATTGTTGATATATTTTAACTTCTCGGTGCTCATTCCGTGAGATACTGGAGAAATTTTCAAATTTTGGTGCAATTGTCAGATGTTGGGATTTAAATCGTTCGAAAGTTTAATCGTAGGGACACGGTCGGCTGTCGAGTTTCTTCTCGTTTTATCTCGGACCGAAAAACTTCCTAATTGAATGAATGAGCTATTATTAAAATAGGGATTGTTGGTATATCCCGCTTGTTTGTCACTCATTTTGTACTGGATTTCAGAATTTCGGTGCATCAGAGTCTCGAATGAGAATTCTCGATTGTTAAATGTAGAAATTTGATTCGTTTCAAACTGTAATCGTATAGAAAAATGGTTTGTTTTTTTTAAATTGATTCTATTTTTATGTCTTATCGCAAAATTTCATAATTAACAAAACTATCGAAATGCTATTTTTTTTCTTTTGAAATTATTTTTTAAATTTTTATAATGACGAACGAGAATATCGAATTTTAAAATATTTCTATTTTAATAATCATCGAAACTCTATTTTTGATTTACTTTGGCGAACTATCTTTTGCAAAATGTTCATATTAAACGAACTATCAAAATACTATCGTCGATATACCTTTTGTGTGCTCGTTGCTCATTCGTCGAGATATCCCGCAGAAATTTCCGGACTTTCGTGCAACGGAGTCACGAACGTGACTATTCGATTGTCAAATGTTGGAATTTGAATCGTTTGAAAATGCAATCGTAGAAAAACCGTTCGCTGTCAAGTTCTCGAGATACGGCGAGTTACGACTTTATCTACGAAACGTTACGTGTGCGCTAAGCTCGAATAGCGCTTATCCGGTAGACTCTTCTATATCGACGCGACGTATCTGCGGTGTAAACACGAGAACGGTTCCTCATCTCTGTCTCTCACTGCTTATTGATCGGTAAAAAGGTCCCCTATACATCGTGCAGTCTTTGATTATTAGATGTATATATATGTGCATATATGTATACGCAGAGAGAAAGAGAGAGAAGAGAGGAAAACGTCGTTTCGCTTTCGTTTCCGAAGCGTAATATCGACCCGAACACCGTTCGACTCTTCTGAATAAACAAAAGCCTCCTGGCTTGCTGTTCCTTCACTTACAGAGGAAATGCTACAACCGTGTACCCAACAGCTCATACAAATTTCATTAAATACGAGTATTGAGCAGTTTGCCACGATTGCTACTTTTTCGACTGCATTTCGAGAGAAAAATAATATCCGGAGAGGGGCCCTCGATCTGAAAACAATAATAAAATTTGTCTCTCAAGTATTTTGAAACAGCAAAAAGAATGAAAAATAAAAATATATTATTGACAATAAGCACTCTGTTAAAATTCGATAAACCGTGCGTATTTAAAATTTCCGGGGACATGAGAAATTTGACTGTACTGCAGATGCAGAGTTTACGATTTGGCCGTGAATATACTTTCAGTATTCATCTAGATCTAGACTACTGCAGATGTAAAGTTTTACGATCGTACTATCAGTCCTCGTTGAGCTTTGCGTCTGTATACCGATCCACAGATGTAGCCAAAGGTTTTACGACTTTGCTACTGGATGCGGAGTATTAACTTTCAGGACCGAAAAAAGAACGGGAGCTTGCCAATTGATTTCATTTATAACTCATATTTTCGGGTTAATTGCCTTGAATTCAACCGCAGAAAGGATTGATCGGTATTTTTAAAATATGTATAGTTGTACGAGATAAGCTTAATTGAAAAGAAAATTTAATATGGACGATGTCGATTGGTGGAAAATTTTTATTTTTGCGATAGTATTGATTAAATTTTTCTACACCAGTGAAAAACGATGAATGAAAAATGTATAGCTGCGATATTTAGTACGGGAGTTTCTGTTTGTAAAAACATTTCTTTTTCAATAAAAAAATTATTCGACAAAGTTTTCATGGCTGGGTGAACAATGTTTGAAAATTATGACGTGCTCTTTATCTTCTTGCATAAGTGGCAACAATAGAAAGTGAAACGAAAGCTTGATTGGTTTAATTTACAGTACAAGTTTTCGAGTTAATTGTCTTGAATTCAGCCTTAGAAAAGTTTGATCACTCGTTTAATAAACAAGTACATAAAAATTAACACAAAAAGCAAATAATTATGAAGCGAAAAAAATGTGTGTGCGTTATTTTCATATAAAATTGAATTTCTAAATCTAGAATTTTCTAGATAGAAAATAAAAATGTAGATATCAATAAAAATGTTGCTCATCGATAAGTTTCTCGCTGGGAGAACAATGCTTGAAAATTATTACGCGCTGGATATCTTTCGCGAAAGGTAACAACAATGGAAAACAGAGAACGAGAGCAAGAGTGAGTATCGAAAGATTTTGCCGATGGGATCTCGAATCCCCTCGCACAAGAGCGAGAATGTGGGTCACACGAGTGAGAAGCCCGATCGCAGCCCCTCAAGCCACTTCGATCAAACGTGAAACTATAACGAGAGAACGCCGCGAGAAACATTTATTTTCTAGAGCGCTTGCATTTGTCGCAACGCGGAAGATGCTAGAGTCACTTTTTCCTCCCGTACCAATCCCTTTTTTTTTCTTTTCAGTACACAAAGTCTCGTCTCGATCCCTGGAGGACTTTCTTTACTATTTTTGGCGTTCTCTCCCCGTTACGAAAAACTGGGTCATACTTGTGCAAAATTTCTTTCGCGTACTCGGAGAAATCGCTTCGCAACCCTTCGGGCTGTCTTTCCGCAGTCACTCGAATCGTTTCGAAAAAATACTATCGTCTTTCCATCGAGATTGTACTTTACTGTTTCGTTTATTTAGTTTTCCGCCAATTTTTTTTATTTCGCTAAGGACTTGGCTATTCAATTTTTCTCAACCACTTCATCCAATATCTTGAGAAAACGGAATAGAAAACGATTTTCTTTTCATTTCAATTTTCATTTCTCCTCTCAATGGAAAAAAATTGCGTTCTGTTGAATTTTCAAATGCTCTTATTCTTCGCTTCATGATTCCTATGCAGACTTTCAACAAATTGTTATCGTATATTTTTTTATAATGATGAGAATTATTATGCCGCGCTTGAGTCTTGATCCTATTAAAGAGAAGAATGGAATATTTCTACGGATTCTAGCAACACTTGTTTTCACTCCCATAAAGAAGTTTACGAATAATAGAAAACTTTTGATAAGCTTCGAAGTTTGTGTTGTGTGCGTGATTCGTGACGCTTAAGAATTTCATTAAAAAAACATCTTAAATTGCATACTCCAAACAGCATATTAAATGTATAAAATAGAATTAAATTCCTTAATCATTTAAGTTGGTTTGTCAGTTAAAGTGAAGAATTTGATATCAGTCGAAAGTTTTATCAAACAACAATTTTTTATCAAACATTTATCTATACACTTCCGGAACAGTTGATCAAAACGATCAAGACTATTACTTTTATTACATTTATATGGAACTATAACGAATTTGTATTTTCATTGTTTTCTAATTTCCCATATATTTTACGTGAACATTTTTTTCTCATTGTAGTGTAGATAGAACTTAATTATTATTCACGTGCGATAATTTTATCGTCCAACTGCTCAGAAACGATATGGATGAAAATTTTTGATAATAATTATTTATTTGTTTGACACCTAAAAACATTTTCGTCAAATTTCATCAAAATTTTATCATCTTTCAATTCCCTATATCTAACGTGTATTTACCTATCATGTGGCATTGAAAAACCTCAAGCAATAAAAAAAAATTACAAAAGTTCAAAGATTTAGAAAAAAAAATGAAAAATGATGCAACGTAACGAGTGTTGGTATGAGAGTCGAAATCTTGAATAAGGTTTTGCGTAAGCCGACAAGGCGGCTTTGGAAAGGTTCGAAAAGTCGATAGTGAATTAAGCAGCTAGCGCGCGTCGCGTTTGCTGCAACCAGGAGCAGCGGGCGCCGTCACCGCCACCACCAGAGCAAACCAGCAACGACTTGCCTGGGGCTACCAGTATCGATTCGTGACGTTGCAACTGGGTATATTTATACGAGTGTACCAGGTAACTCTCGCCAACTTACAGAGCCTCGAACGTTTTCCCATATTTTCGTCATATTGGCTGGTACATTCGTACATTTTCGATCCCGAATTCACGAACGGTCAACCATACGAATATTCACTCGCAAAGTTGAAACAATTAAAACCGAAATGTAACTTTACCCTGATGAGAGTGGCAACGTCGAGAGCACTCGAAATGAAACACTTTTGGACGAAATATTTCGGTTTCTAACGCTTTAATTACCAATATCAGAGAACTCAAGGACCAATACTCGTCAAATGACAATCGTCGTGATTACAGTATTATTTTTGTCCATTTCTGTAAAAACGTTCCATCTGCATTTCAATAGGTATGTTATACAATTATATCAAAGCGAAATGATAAGTGACAGATTTCACGTGTGGATAACTGTTTGACAGACATTTTTCAATTATGTATTAACCAAAGTAGTGCCAGATCCTTTCAATTTATTTTTACCCCGAGAACAAATCCAATTCTGCGGTTACCTTGATTGAAACTCACATTCGCGAGTCGTTACTTTCATCTCTTTCAAAAGCACATTAACATTGAAATAGAACACGGGTCGTTTGAATTTCATTATCATTCTGGCGAGGTTAGTTATTAAAATTACTCGACGAATCGCTTGGAGCATATGATCTAAAATTCTTAATCCCGAAATTAATTAAGACCTGCAGTCTGTGGAGTCGATGATTAAATTAATTATCCGACAAACGATCCCATTCAACTGTAATCCAATGACATTAACCAAAATACATGAATATAATTCTCGCAACGAAATAATAACTTGCTTTCGAAACATTTTCAAAGCATATTTATTGCTCGAAAGTAGCGAAGGAAGTTAAACTTCGCGAATTAAATGGATTGACGGATGAAGTACAACGTCCGAGGAAAGTTGAGATGAATTGGCGCTGTTGAATTTACTAGAAACACAGCAAAACAATTCCTATTGATTCCAGGTGTCGTGCACATCGTATAAATCGCTATAATTAAAACCAAGGAATAACTATATTCACCGAGAATATTGCAGAGTAGTTAGACGTGCCACTGATTAAATTTCTACTAACATGAAAGGAGGAAAAAAAATTTCCGGCTAAGTCCTATTAATAAAATTCTGTCGATTCAATTCACCCCTTTTTTTATTCGATGTTTTCTGATCATCTACGATTTGTGGTCTCTTGATATTTTCACGAATAGAAACGTATAAAAACTAACGAAGCGATGCTGGAATAAACGCGGAGAATCGCGCTTCCTTTTTTGTTTGTGAAGTCAGTCGTGGAACGCTGCAATTGGCAAACGCTGGCGATGTAATGCGATATCACGCCTGAAGCGGTTACAACCCTTCCGCCCAGAACGAGCTTCCCATTGGCGTTACGAGCTGCACTGTCATTCGAGTATTCTCTTTCCCCTGATAATTCCTGCTTGATTTCCCCTTTCTATTGTCGTCGAACCCCTTCCCTCGACTTGACCAGCCCCCGTGATCACGCGCCCAACGGGCTGACCCACTTACGAGCTGCGCTCCGGAGCTCCGATGTTATCTGCACACAGATTCACGTCCCCCGTCGAGATGGGTGCGATCATAAACACTGCGCGAGCAATCGTAGCCACGAGCGAAAATAACTGATCAATCCATGCGACCCGTGCAACAAAGAAGCGTCCAGTGGTGTCCACGTGTGATCCACTGGCGTTAGGATGGA
Organism: Cremastinae sp. B BG-2022a; assembly: GCA_030522605.1. Classification (NCBI taxonomy): domain Eukaryota; kingdom Metazoa; phylum Arthropoda; class Insecta; order Hymenoptera; family Ichneumonidae; species Cremastinae sp. B BG-2022a. The sequence goes on from JAPYYX010000062.1 coordinate 35,572, forward strand.
GTAACGAGAAATCTTCGACACGAGCGAAGAAAATTCTTTGATGATCGTAGAGAACGCAAGGGTGGCAAAACGTCCAATTTTGGTTTTTTTTATTGATTGAGGAAGACATTTCTTCAATCCTTGTGGCTTGAACCAAAAAACATCCAACAATGTCCACGTGTGATTGATCCCTGTTTTAATGACGCAACAAAAAATCATCATATGAGCAATCGCAGCCACGAGTGCGGACACTTCCTTAATATCATTATTAATGATCATTAAGAGCATCACGAGGGTCGCAGGAACAATTTCTTTCTTTTTTAATTAATTAAGATACTTCCTTGATCCACGTGGCTCAATCCAAGAAACATCCAACGATGTCCACAAGTGATTCATTAGTGTTTCAATGACGTACCAAAAAATCATCAACACCATTCCATCTGTGAGCAATCGCAGCCAGGAGCAAACAGAAATTCCTCAATCCACGTGGTTCCTTTAAATAAACAATAAGCATCCTGCGATGTCTACGTGTGATCGATTACAGTTTCAATTGCGTTCAAAAAATGACCAACAAAGAAATTGCAACCACGAGCAAGGACAATTCCTCAATCCACGTGGCTCGTATAACCAAGAATCATCCATCGACGTCCACGTGTGACAAAACTAATCTTCATCGCTAAATTTTAGTATCGTCGTTGCGGTTACACCAGAGAGACGATATCCTCGACACCCCGGTTGTTATCAGCCCAGCGATGTTTCTCGTGTTTCCCAAACGCTTGAAATTGCATCGTTGAGATATCTCGTTTCAATTAGATGATCCTTTCAACGTTGATGAGAAACAGATGTCGATTTTCCTGAAAGAACCGCAGACGTTTTTTTATTAGACGAAATAATAGCGATTCGCCGTCACTATATTAATTGCACGAATCGCATGAAAAATATGGTGAACCCTTTTATAATTGAATAAAGCGATTTAGGGTTTTTTATTTTCCGTTTCGATCACGTGTACACTCGTGTTAATTTTTAATCCTGTGCAACATGCTCGTTTCGTGCTAACGGCATCGTCGTTTCGACAACTCGATCGGCGTCATAATCATTAATACCTCCGTTTCGATCACTGGTACGCGTATTGCTCGGCAATTCTATCGCTGCAATCACCGTTCTCCTCTTCATTCGTATTTACCATTGAGTACAAGTTGAAATGATCGAAAAGCGTGCTTGTTAGTCGAGATACCAGAGAATTTGCGCGCTAACCGATGTCCTTGTGTTTACAACGAGGACGTACCCGGACGAAACACTCACGGATTATTCATGAGTTTCGATGATCACCGACCATTGTTCTTATCACTTCGATTGCCGGTAGCATTCGCCTCTTCATCATTTCACATTCGTTCGTAAATACCGAGCTTTTACAGGGATATTAAAGATCGCTTCTAGTCTCTTATCGAATTGTCCCAACTCGATATCAATTTTAGGCATTAAATTCCATATCGTGCATCGGAAAATGATCCTTTGTCGATAAATTTTGTTCAGTGACATTCTGTTCGTTCAAATTTTATTGTCAGTAAAGATTCTTTGTTCTGTGTATACATTCAACGAACTTTGATTAGAAATTCGTCTCTGATGTATAAAACATGTATATTTTTAATTCCTCGTTGACCATCGGAAAATGATTCCTGGTTGGCAAATTGTAATCAGAGACGGACATTGAATTTTTACGTCTGCTGAGGAATCGCACTTTTATGCACAAGTGAAAGGACTCTGATGATTAGAAATTTGTCTCTTACGAATAGCGAGCTGATCGGGTTTGAAATTGATTTCCATCACAAAGGAAACGTGAACAAAACAAACGAGCGATACTGTGCGTTTGATCCTTTTGATTTATTGGATACACAGTGCACGTGTAAAGCAAATTTGAGATTATTCTATTCATAGATCCTGGGTATAACGCTCCTGAATTATGCTCCCTCAGGTACGTCTCGGGAGAAATGTACTAAATTTGAAGTCTCCAAGCGCAGGGGAGAATAAATCACATAAGCGCAGTTTCTCCCACGTGAACTCTACTCAACGGCATTGCAATATTTTTATGTTATTCGATAATTTGTTGTATAAACTGTCTTCAGATATTAATTTACTCCTATTTTAAATTTCGTACTTGAAAAAGTAGCTGAGAAGCTGCGACTAATAATTATTTTTTGACCTACTTAAAATTCTTCTTGCGAATATCCGCACGGATGTACAAAGGAAAATGAATGTTTGGCCTTGTTTTCAGTTTCTGAATGGAGAAACATATTCGGGAAAACTGCTCACATGGGAAAATTGTGAGAGCGCCTGCACAAGTTTTGACGTTTCATTTCGTCGTTACGAACGAGTTTAGATTTTAATATCAGAAGCGGACTGATATCGTCTGTACATTTTCTTGGTGCACTCGGCGCTCATCCGACTTAACATCGGATGTACTCCGGAACTGGTGTAATTGGAATTTCGGCGTACGAGAGAAGAGGCAGCTTGAATACGTTGTTGGCGCAGTTTTGTCACTTTGTCGACGACGTCGTAATGGACAAACTTCCTTAATTTCGAGTTGCATCTCTGTTGCGGTACGTGCGAACACCCCCGTTCGAGGGAATGATGTCGTAATACTCGAGGAAATTAGTTCAAGTTGCTGACAAACCCGTAAGGTTATCCCGAATGGATATGAGAACAAAATTATATCCGACAGGGAGTGTCTATCGACTTGGCGAGATTTCACCCTCACCGCAATCTCGAAATAACGAGTGTTTTCACGGTTCTTCGAGAGCCATTCAAATGAACCTGTCGAGTTAAGAATTACCCTAAGATCTGCTTTTTTTTATTCCATCCTTAACGCTCATTCGCGAGATACTTTGTTCGAGGCGAACAACTCGCGTGCTCGAGACTCCAGACAATGTGTTACGTATTCATTTGTAGAGAGCTACGAAAAACTTAGCCCGAGAGAGCACTCCGAAGCGACATTAGCTTAAAAGTGTACGTACGCGACGCGTATTTGTATAACTCTCGCACGCGTCTCTTTTCTTCCTTTCTTTCTTTCACTCTCTTCCCCGACTTCTTCATCGTCCTCGGCGAGAAAACGCTCGAAGGTATGGGTATCCGTTGAAATTCGTCATCGTCAACGAGGAGGAAACTCGCCGTTGTATACCAGAGCGAACAGTGCAGTTTTAGTGCCGTCGTTTCAGCCGCATCGAATCGAGGCATTGCTGCTTCTCGCGTGCTCTTTCTCCTCTTCCTCTTCTTCTTCTTCTTGTTCCTCCTCTCCTCCTCCTCCTCCTCCTCTCTTTCCGTGACTCTTTGAATGCCACTCCGACAAAATTAGAGTGACTTTTTGTTCGACGGAACGCCTCATTCGCTCTCACCCTTTCAGAGCGACGATGACGACACTCCATCCTCTTTTCTCGCCTTCTCGTACGACGATATACTTCCTTCCTACTCGCTTCGCTTCTCTCTTCGTGCGACGAATTTGAGCTCTCTTTCTTTCTCTTTGACTCTTTCTTGCGTTTCTCACCCCTTTTTACCTCGTCTCCGCTCGCATACCTTAGCCTCCCTCTTTGCTACACCAGACTCCATTTCGCTCTTTTTTTCGCCATAGACCGCGTAGTGAAAAGGCGACTCGCCTCTTCCTTTCCATTTCTCTTTCGAGCTGTATTCTCACCCTCTCTCTTTCTCTCGCTTTCCTCTTTTTCGTCCTTCGCGTTTCTTCACTTCATTTACACACCCCTTCTTTTTCCTCCATTTAAATCTTTGCTTCTTCCCACTCGCAAATATTCACGGAAACGAGAACGTGAACGGAACCACTCCGTACGCTTGAGTTGAAGATTGCCGAGGCGAGAAGGACCTCTCTGGCTTTTGCTCAACCCCGTCCCTCGGTATACTTTTTATTTTTATCCTCTCTTTTTCAACAGAGTTCCAGTCAACAGCGTCAGTTGGTCAAAAAGCCTCGAATTCGTTGACGACGAAATTTTCATTCTAGTCTGAAACGTAAAAAAATCATCGATTGAATCGTTCAACGACATAATTTGGAAAATTACTAAGCGAATACACGCAACGGATTCAAGACCGGAGGAGCGAAAAGTAAACGAAATGAGTGCTGTTTAGAATTTTTCCCTCTCCTCACTTTTGTTCGTTTGCTCTTCGCATTCGCATCTCGGTACTACTGGTCTAGACGAGCCTCCTTACTCTCTTTCAACACAATTTTTTCCTCCCCCTTGTGTTCTTTTTCTTTTTTTTCGCATGACTCGCGTCACAACGAACAATTTCTTTTCTCTCGCCCGCTGCGCGAGCTTTTACCTTCTCTTTGCAACTGACATCGAGACTTTTCTGATGCCTGCCTGTGATCCTTTCCGCGGATTCCATGGATGAAGCGGCATGAATTCATGCCGAGAAAATATAAAAAAATTCACTATACGTGAGCACGCTGAGAACTCAATACCAACGAGCCTCGACCTTTTACTATTTTTACCATTCACAAGGACCAGGAAGATACATCGCGTTTTACGAACAATAATTATGATGTTTGACGCGTAGAATTCAACGCGACAAATTCCGAGAATGTCGACAAAATTGAAGGTGCAGAGGCGGAATTAAAACGAGTAAAGGGAAGTGAAATGAAAATAATAATAGATGAAAAAAATTCGAATGAAATGAAAGAAAAATTGAATTCAATAAAACTGTGAAGAATGTGAAGACTAGATAAAAGACCAATAAAATCGTGAGTAAATTGAATGCGGGGGATCGATGGATAGAGAGCTAGCATTGATTTCCCAATGAGTTTTTTCGATATTCGGTAAATTTTTAGACATCGATCAGAAATAAAAGAATTCGCGTATATTCACGCACCATGGCCCGTTTAAAAAAATCGAGATTTTGACGTTAGAACGATGTAAGTCTCTTACAAAAATGAATATTGAAAAATGAATATTTGCCGTGTGTTGTACTCTGAAGAATACAAAATGTGCGAAGTAGAACACTTTTAGGCGATTTTCAAGGAAAATGCGAAAGAAAAATTGTATTCTCCATTTTGGCACTTTTCGTAGCAAGTGCGATTTCAAAGAAGACCAAAGGGGAAAAAATAAAAGATAGTCCGTAAATAACGGGAGTAACGACGAGGTATAGAACGAGCGTAAATAGGAATGACAAAGCTCGGGATGAAAGAGCGGCGAATGAGATGCCGATATAGCGAAGGAAAGTGGACGAGAACGAACGAGGGAATAAGTAAGGGAGAGAAAGAAAGGAAAGAACGCTGGATGGGGATATAGAGCTTTTGGTGAATAAAAACGGAACGGCTGGCCACTATATGCTCGTTCCTTTTTACGAGCTGCCAGCTATACGAACTGGGTCAGAGACGCTCAGCGAGAAGTCCACGTGTGCGCGAATATACATTTTGGTTCCCCCGCGAAGACGGAAGTTACGCAGGATCCGAGAGATCCGACAACTCTGATGACAATCCACTGGCAATACGTCGAACGACCTTCCGGCGATTTTACGTTTTCGCAATCTATATTGTCACTTGTATTTTCTCATCCGAATTTTACGATCGGCTGACATCAATATCGTTAAAACGACCGCTCTCTGCAACGAATAAAATTACCCGATTATTTTTTAAAGATTCTTCCCCTGGGATAGAAAAATATTGAGCACTTGTCAAATCGATGAAATAAAATAGCCTCATCCTCGAGGGTGGATCGATCATTATTATTTTCAAACTGTAAATTTTCTCTTTGTTCCTTCTATTTTCGTTTTCGAGATTTTGTATTCTGTAGTTTAAAGGTCGAGGTTTTTTGTTTCGTGTGTTTTTTTCGTTTTTTTCATATTCATTAATTCCGCGTTCACTGTCGCCCTCCGGCCGGACATTGGATGGCAGCGTGCCGAACTGCATAGGTGGAAGAATTGCGAAAATTATTGGGAACACGCGTGGATGTGTGCACGGTAAATCCGGTTGTTCGATGGAGGAACAAACAATACGCGATTGAGAAAAAACCATTCTATCGAGTGTCCACATTCAATTTTGGAAAACAAGTCGGCCAAAGATAATTCTATATTTTCCTAGAGGATTAAAAAAGATTTACAAAAACTCTTCAATGAATGATTTCTCTGTTTCACATAATAATAAGGATTAAAAAAATGTGTATTCCCTCAAGGGAAAATACTACTACAGAATTGGAAAAAAATTAAATCTTCACTGTAGCTTTTTCCCAATTTTTTTTTCTGTGCCGTCCAATTTTTAATTATCCAATGTGTACACCGCTTATTTTAAGCTTTAAAACCGTTTTTGTCGAAACATCGTTTTTTGCGCTGTTCAGAAAATAATTCAATTTTTGTTAGCTTTTGACGTTGAAATCAGACGGTCAGAAATATTTTTCTGTGATTTTTGTAAAATAATATTCTACAATTTAGTATAGTTTTTTAATTCAAAATTAAAATCTGTTTCAATATCATCACTAAACATTTTTTATTATCGTACCTTGGACATAGAAAATGCAAGTTGCATAATTATTTCTAATACATATACTTATAATTTGAAATTCTTTTATAATCTACCGCGATGTTACTAATAATCCAGTACGCACGAGGATTTGCAAGTAAACCGAAAAAAGTGGAATAAAGATTATCTCAAGTCGCAAATGAGGAAAAGCATTATCAAGACTCCCGTGCGAACGAAGTGTCTTGAACATCTGTATACATGCACGTCCTATTTACACCCTCGTGTTTGATACAAATTCTGCATGCATCTACGCAAATTCCAGGCGTGTACGCTGCACATCAAGTTCACATCGTGCACCGGGTAGGCGTACTCGGAGTAGTAGCGAATGTAGGAAGATAGAGGGTGAGAGAGAGAGAGAGTAAGCACGATGGAGGGGATGAAAGGATGAAAAGAGGTGACGGCGTTGAGGTGGAGCTTGCACGGGAGTTGCTGTCGACGCCCTGCTCGCCACCGCTTCCTGGTTTCCCTATATTGATTTTAGACGGAGCGGGTGTGCGCAAGAGGTAGCTGCTGTACCGGTCTACAGACGAGGACAGAGATTCGGAATATAGAGAGAAAGACGGAGGAGAGGGGAACAGAGAGAGAGAAGGAAATAGCGTACGCGCCGGAATGAGAGAAAGCGAGTGGGCGAATTGCGAGGGTAAAATGGGAGAGATGGAACAGGGGTGAGCCAGAAATAGGGAAGAATGAGGAAGGAATGAAAAGCGAGAGAGGAAGGAGAGATGAAGAACTTCGGAGGGCGGTGAAAGCGGATAAAAGCATCAAGTCTCTCTCGGTCCTCGTCTATGATGCTGGTACGATTTAATACTGGGACAAGAAGAAGGAGATGAATATAGCGTTGAATCGTCGCAAAGGTGGCGGTGACAGAGACAGGGATTTACGGCATCATTATTGGCCCTTCAAGGTTCGAGCAATATTCTTAATCATTGGCACACTTTACTCCTAAGTGCGATCCAATATCCTTCATGGTTCACTGTGAGTTGTGTTGAATGAACGAGAGTTTACCGATGCGTCATACGAAAATAATAAGCTGACTCGTGAATGCGCACTCGAATGACTGACTTGCACCGTCGAACGTCATTAGAGACCTTTTTATGTATTTCTATGAAGAATTTACATGTTCGAGAAATAAGCTTCGGGTTGCCCAGTTTCGAGAATTTTTATCTCGATCGTAAAGCGCACAGCTGGTCGATAAAGAATTTGGTAATGTTCCCCGACTCGATCGAGATAAAGCTCCTTTAATAAGCAATGGGGACGGAAAATACTGAGAGAAAAACAGTTGGGTAAACTGATTATTACGGTCAATAACTCGAGGTTTCTGTCCAGGGGCAGGAGAGGAGGGGTCGAAGCGAACGGAAGGAAAGAGGGTGTTTACACCCGTCGACCTCTTTTGCCCCATCTCGAGTAGATTGTACACGCGCCGGTCTAAAACTCGAAGCGAATGCATTTTCCACGTCAGAATAACGAAGTGGCGAAAGGAAAAGTTTTTCCGAAGTTTCCCGGTAATGGGCACTACGGTATAGTTTAAAAAGCAAGTTTTCATACGCGCCGGAGTAAGAGGGAACAACTCCCTGGGCCCGGAAATAAATTTTCAACCCTCGGGTTATTGTTTATCTACGAGAAAACACCACGAGTTTCTTCGTACTACTTCAAAACCAGTCAGTGCTCGGCTCTCGAAGACCCCTCGTAGTTTATTCTTTGCTCAAATTTTATTGCAGTTTTCTCGTAGATGGACGAATTGCAGGAAACACGATTAGCGGAATACTTTCGAATAAGAATGTTTTTTAATTTTTTATACGGGAAAAACTACTTGCGGAAGATGAAACATTATACTCTACTCTTGAGGGGATTAAGAGTACTAACGATGATCCATGATTAAATAAAAAAGGAGATTAAAATAACTTTTACAGAACAAATATATTGAAATACTAAAAATATGAACTTTCTGCATTTTGGCAAGCCATTCTTGAGGTCACTCTTAGAGATTTTACGGGTTTTACACCCTTAAAATTTATTAAAGCAAAAATGTTTTAAATCCGAGAAAGAGTCAAGCTTCCTTGAGTGGATGAAAAAAATTACGTTTCTCTGGGGAATGAAAAACATAAATAATCCCTACGTAAATAAAAAAGGGGGGTAAGGATTAAACGTTGGTGGAAAATGCCTTATACGGATAAGGCACATTAGAGAGGCGAGCACGGTCGTAGACTGCGAAAGTAGTGAAGAACTGGCAGTGGTCAGACGAGCTTACCTTGATGCTCGGTTCGCGAGTACGAGCACGAAACCGCGGTATTTGTACGCGTCAACCGACATGCCTCTTAGTCCCTGCCGTTATTTTCCGTTAGAACTGCCGTTTTTCTCAATTGGTCAGCGTCAAAGATCTTCTCGTACATTCCACCTTTTTCCTCTCCTCGAACCCTTTAACCTGTCCGGGCACGATGTTCTCTTTTCTTCCAGGTCACTGCACTCGTTTGCGGGGACACTGAAATGAAAAAACTAAGATGTGAATCGCAATTTATGTTTTACAGTGAGACTGAGAGTATTTTTTTCAAAGATACATGGAAGTAAAACTTTTTAGAAAGATTATTAAATTTTTTTCTAACTCGGTTTTTGTTTTAATTAAATTTAAAGTTTTTTTTTCAACGCCAAAGTGAAACGTGTACCAATCGAAATGAAACATTTTTCAATACGTTTTTCTTTCGCTCCAGGCCATTATATTCGTTCGCTTCAAAGACCGAGATGGAAAAATTAAGATATGCATCGTAAATAACATTTTACGATGACACTGAAATTCTTTTTTTCAGAGACAATTCGAAATATGGAGTGCACCTTTTTGGAGCATTCAAAATTTTTAAACTGATATTTTAATTACGATTAATATAAAATTCCTTTTAATGCGAAACAAAGTGGAACATGTACTAATCGAAATGAAAGATTTTTTTATTGCATTTACTTTGAATTGCACGTACCGTGGAAAATAAAAGTATATCCGGAATCGTTACATGAAAAACGCAATAAAAGGAACGATAAAACGGTTGAGGGAGCCTTGTCGCGGTGGACACGGTGGAAAAAGGGCAGGAAAGACAAGAGAAAGAAGAGCGGATGCTCTGCGTAGATACGCGCAATGGCGAAATTCGCTTGGAAATGCAACGGTGCGTTAAGTGCACACGCCGTTTGATGCAAGTGGTCTATTAGTTGGGTGGTTTGGTAGTTCTCTCGGAATGGTCCGTATCCGCCCTGATGCCTGTCCAAGAGCAGAATCCAAGTCCGAGGAGGGCGATCGAGGCAGCAGTTCGAAAGAACTGCTCCTCGGACAATTGAGACTCGAGCGTGTGTCCCTCGCCTCATTTCGAGCATCAACCTATCAACTGTACGAAAGAGAAGAAAGACGAGATTACGCTCCGGGCTTCTTTTTGTCAAGGGAAAAAGATCAAGAGACGGAGAAAGAATCTTTCCGTTCGCGTAGAGACTTTTTTTGCTCCTCCAGAAGAAGAGCTTCGTTTCGATTAAGGATAATGGCGAATGGAATTAAAGTTCCGTCAATTTGAGACCTCCCGATTTGACAGAGATTCGTACCTTTTACGATCCTCCATTTATGTCGACCTGACTGAAAGGCTTGGACCGATAAAACTTCGCGTTTCGACAACCGTTATCACGATCCCGAGATTAGGCTCTTCAACGAGTAATGAAAATAAATGTACTACTTCATTTCGACATTTTTCGGACAAGATCTTCATATTTCATTCATTTCTTTTTTTTTATTGTAAATTATTATAAAATAATAATAAAGCAATGAAAATGGATTCATTGATTCTCGTATTCTCTCAACAAGCTCTCAGATTTCAGTAATTTCCGAAAATGTCTGAATACTGAGAGTACGATTTCATACATTTCATCGTATTGGGTTTATTGCAACTATTCTTTATTGCTTCAGACTCAAATTAATTCCACCTGTTTCAATATTATAAAATAAATTCAATGCAATATTGAATGAGAAGTATAGCTCTTGCTGAATTATTTGAAAACCAATTATAATTCACCTAGTGAATACATTAATTGATTTTTATATTTTCTTGACATATTTCTGAAATATTACTCATTTTCCAACGTCTCTTTTATTGCAGGAACGCATGACGGCTAATGGGAATTCACCGTTGGACAGCATGCGTACTTTGGAACATTATTTGAGTGACATCATGAGAGCAGGGGCTGCGGATACTCCAGAACATCTTAAAGGTAAAGTCGACATAAATCTGCAAGCCCATGGCGAATTCTGTCCACAACCATCATGTCTTTGTTTTTACGAATTCTCTGGGGAATGTCGAATTTTCGAACGTTAAAATATAGATAAAATGGGTTGTATGACTGCTCATTTTGAGTGGAAAAGCTTCGTCTACAAGAATATTTTAATGACGAAAATATACTCCAGATCGTTGATATTGAAAAAAATGATTAAATGTAATAATGAACCCGGATCTTCGTGACGAGGAACTTCTCCTGCACTTCATTTGTTGCATACTGTTGATATATTTTATTGTATTTTTTAAAATAATATTTTTCATTATTTTTCTGAAAAGCGTGAAAAACCTGTATAAAGTTGCACATTTCAAAAATCTCTGAAGGAGAGAATTAAAGATTAACTCGATCTACGAAATGTCATCCCATTTAGTTGGAAAAGCGTTGCATAGCTTGTTTATATACTGAGTTAAACTCAACATCATAGTCGTGCAATTTAAACGTGGAATTACGATTGTCTCGTAATTCGAAATGCTCCAGTTCTCTAAGATAAGCTATAAGCTTCGTGTACAACAGAATTTGTACTCTCAATGTACAGGTATAAGAGTCTCTTGCCTCCTTCTTCTTTTTCTCTCTCTATATCTCTCTCAGCAGTACCTTCTCCACGTTATCGAGCGATCTAACGTGAGATATTATCCTCTTGACGATGCTCACGCAATTCTCCACTTTTCATCCTATCTGCCTCGTTCCATCTCATTTTTTCACGAGTATAATAGAAAAGTGTAATTAATACAAGGACGTGTCCTTTCTTCGAGACTCTCTTCTGTTTTCATTGTTCTTTTCTTTTCGCTGTAAGTAAAAAGTGAAAAAAGGTTAGAAATCTGAGTATCGCATATTTTTTACAAATAAGACTAATTTTTCTTATACAGGAAAAAATAAATATTTTTGTGTATATAACTCTAGAAAAAATATTTGTAACATTCTTTTATGATACGGTTGTATGAATATCTGCTATGTATTTTTTCATCGTACAGTCGAATCTAATGTAAAATACTTTTGCATTTTACATGAATTATAGTTTGGATAGAATTATAGAAATATACTTTTATAAATTTTTGGACTTCAATAAAACTTATTGAAGTTAATCAATTTTTCAATCGAACTTCTTATTCAATTCTCGTCAGGTTTTTTTTTGGTTATATATTATTGTATCTGATCCAGAATATATTTAAATTCAGGATTTTTCTCTGATAAGCACATCAACGATGCAATCATCGGAATATTATTTTCACTATACTACTCGGCGTTAATTTCATCCAAATGAAGATGGGGAAGAGACAATTCTTGTTTCTAATGCGGTTTTTGTTTCCCGGAATAATGAGAGAAAACAGCTCGCTGACGAGAGACAAATGAAATTCATTATTAATTCGATGCGCCACGTGACAGCTGAAAATTCGGTGGATAGCCGGGTACTGATTAACGATTACAATGAGAGTGTATCGTTAACGTTGGCAGTCTCGCCGGAAGCCATTGATGATGCTACTTATCATCTCGTTGAATAATTACAGATTCTGTAATATCAAACATTGTGTACGGGGGTGCATTTATTGTTCCGGAAATGGGGTTTGCAACGATTTTCCTCGTACGCTCAACATTTCCAGAAGCATCGCAGCCCCATTCGTACGCGCAGGATGAATCGAAATAATCAAAATTAAATTTACTGATGAGTATATGTAAAATACGAGCTTATATTGCGCTATTTGATTAATCCGCATCCCGAAAAGCATATTTAACTTCGACTTCATGTTCGACATACAAAAACCCCGTATAAATTCCGAATAAATAAATTTTCGTAACGAATTTTGTTTCCGGAAAAAAATCCTCTGATACTTCGAAAAAGTTCATCGTTATAGTGCAACAGTAATTTCGAAATCGTCAAGAAAATATCAATATATGAAATACGACTTTATAATGCGCTATTGGATGAATCCTTCAATTCCTGAGAATCATATTCAATTTTCAATTGACTTCGAAATAGGAAACATCGTAGAAATTTCATACGAAGAGAAATTTTCGTAATGAATTTTTTTCGGAAAAAATTCTGTGATGCTTCGACACTGTCAGCTTATTTGTAGAGCAGCAGAATTTTTACGATCGTGAGGAAAGAATCGCATGGACAGTTTGGCCCACTTCCGCTGTAGATCGTAAAACAGAGTTATCGGTTAGTGGTGACGTTATTACGAATCCCATATAAACCATAAAACACACAAGTTTCATGATCGATCGTGTGATTTGTCGAAATTATCATACGTCAGGCCCTACGACGTTTCCGTAAGTCCTAAAGTCAACCGCCTATGGAAGCAAATAAAAGAATATAAAATTACAGTAAAAGTGTATACTTGAAAAAATAAAAAAATTAAATGGCTCTTGCGGCAGAGTGACATTTTCCATTATCGCAGATTTCGATTTATTTGGTGATACTTTTCTTTATTTTTTCCCCTTGGGACTTCTTATTTCCTCTGACATTTTGGCGTCGTTCGAACGTGCATTTGTACGCCATGCGCGCCATACGAATCTCAGGGACATTCAAATAAATCAGAACTTTATCCCCGGATGGAAGATGTCAATAGGACCGTTTTCTTCGCGATCCGATATTTCATTCGTTTTTTTGGTCGCGCTCGACGCGAGCACCTTCCTTCTGTCGTCCATGCACCAAATTTACCCAGTTCGTCTTATAACTCTCGAGTAAAAAGTTTTCCTCCCCGGTCAGAAAACTCGTGAATATCGACGTGAATTTTTTTCATTCTTTAAATATATTTCATCGCCCAGATGCACTTTCGAATAGCTTTGAAATAATTTTCAATTTGGCGATTTCTTTTCGTTCCGAGGAATATCTTTTTTTTCTTATTTTCTCATGGAATTGATGCTCGTGCGCAAAAGCACACATTTTATTTATAAACCGGATAGCTTTCCGCATCGTTGGACACGAAACGGAATATTTGATTTCCTCTTTTGCAGTCCTGCCTCGGGGCCTCTTCAGACTATACCTATAAGTATAACTAAAAAATATTTGTGATATTCTCTTCTCAATTCTGATAACAAAAAAGTTGTTAATAATAGAAAAATATTAAAAATGAATCGCAGGTTCAAATTATCTCAAACACAATTTGTTCTTTCCAATAATGTGTAATTTTGCGAATTCAATTAAGGACAATTCATGCTGACACCTTGAGGAATAAAAGAGAAATTTAATTGCAAAGTTCAAACCTATCAGTACGAATACAAAATATTCATGACATTTCCTCTTTCAATTGTTGAAAAAGAAATTAATTTTCAATGTTACAAGAAGAACCTGAAATTCGAATGAATCGTTTGTATTGTCTCTGACATCATTAATTTATACATTCCAATAGCATGCAATTTTGCGAATTCAATTATGGAGAATTCGTGATGGGATCTCGAGGAAAAGAAGGAAAACGTAATCGCAAAATTTATAGTTCTTGCCGGCATTCCATCTTCTACTCTTTCCAACCCTTCGTTCGATTCTCCCGTGCCAGGGTGATGTTTTTTTTCGATAACGCGACAAGACGTCGACTATCGATTTTCCTAGGATACGCTTCGCTGTTTATTCCATGAATACTTGTATAAGATCCGTATTATTTTTTCGATATCGTATGTTTGCGTGGTAACACCTTAGCTACGATATATTTCACTTTAATAGATCCGGAGCCCTCCGAGTACTTCGAAAACACGAGCGATACTAGAGACGAAAAAACTTTCAAACTGTTGCAATTTGTATAAAAAAAAATGTATCCCCTCTTATCGTATCCATGGATATTTGAAAAAATTGAAAAAATGTCGTGCGAAAACTCGAGAACTTTCATAAAATACGATACTTCCTTTTTTTGTAACAAGTTTCCATTTATCAGTTCAAGGTCGGTCATGTGAAGATAAAGTAGATTTATGTCTCAGTCTCTATAATTTTCGAAGTTCTTAGAAATGGGAAGAATAATTTTTTTGAATAAGTCTTTTTTCTCGTATTAAATTTTATCGTGCATGATGCATCAGAAGATTGAAAGAAATTTTATTTTATTAATTCAAGCTCGGTCACGTTTCAAAATAGTAATTAAACTTATTCGTTAATTACCCTCATTTTTTTCTATCTAACCACTCCAGTGTATCCAACTATATTTTAACAAACAAAAAAGATAAATATTCCAACTTCTAGAATTATAAAAAAATTAATTATTAATTTACTCGCCATAAAAATTGTTAATTTTCTTTTAAGAAATTTCGATTGATCGAATGTACTGAGAAAATGACAAAGAGGCGTTAAGGATCGGTCGCATGTGAACGGTTTGGTTTATCGGACGGTGATAGGAAAGCCAAGGAATCCGGTGAATTTCTAGTCGTGGCGTAAGAGCCGCGCGTCTCACAAGAGCCAAGAATGCGCCGAGAGAATTTAATGGTGCACCTCTCTACCGTCGCGTGCATAACACCCTCGGTTTACGTAACACTCCCCCACCCACCCCCTTACAGCAACCCCTCTAACCACCCCCCGGCCCCCTGCACCGCTCTCTTTTCTTCCTTTCTCGCACGAGCAATTTTTTTCAAGCTCGCGCTAGCCTCCAAACATCCCTCTCTTAGAAAGCAATTTTTCCACTTACGAAACTCCGACCCTCGTGTTATATCAGCCAGGTTAGTACTCGCACGGAGTTCGATGTCGTACAGCTTCCTCTAAAAGGATTTTCCGCGTCGTCAATACAATCGCGCACGAGCCAACGATACGATTCTCCTTTGCATCCGTCAATTACACTGCTGATGCTTTCAATCGCATTGTGAGCTTCTCAAAAAAGAAAACGATAACGCGAGCTTCCGTTTTGAAGTCCGTGAAAAAAACGAGCCAGAAAGCTTTTTCCATTCCAAGGTCACACAAAGGTTACTGAAATATTTGGAGCAAGTGAATTCCGAAGTTGGGTATATCGACATTTTTTATGAATAGAAAAAATCGAAGAGTGACGTTTTTAGAAAATGGATGTTTTTTTATCTTTCTAGACCTTTGGTGACTTTCTATTTGCAAGGATAAAATAATTGTACTATAAAAAAAAACACTTCAAAATAAGTGAACAGCAAAATTGGACGCCCCAAACTGTTAGAATAGAAAATTTCCAAGTATAAGTTTGTCCAAAAAAGGTTATGGAAATATTAATTTGGAGTAAATGAATCTTAAAGTTTGGTACATCGAAGTTTTCTGTGAACAGAAAATACCAAGCAGCGAGCTTTGTCCCGAGTGTAAGAAAAAGCTATCGAAAAAGTTCTTTTCGAATTTCCGGAAAAAATATTGCGTGTACAGAGCTATTTTCTCCAGAAGGTCATAGGATGGTTAAAAAATCACTAGCTTAAAATAAGCAAACGGTGAAATTGAAAATACCTCGAGTTCATGAAAATAGAAAATATCGTAGTTCAAATCATTCACCAAAAAAAAAGGATACGAAAAAAATTTCCAAACTTGACGAGATTATTATGATCACAAGGTCACAGAGCAGTTCAAAAGCTCTCGTTCAAACACAGAAGAAAAATAAACAAAATTCAACATGTCAAACTCTTGAAGGTACGGAGTATCGAAATATAAATTTTAGAACAAGTGGGGCGCAAGGAAAACATTTTTTCAAAATAGTGGAATAAACGTTTTCTACATCCATTTTCATTCCAACGTAACGGAAGGGTTAAAAAAAGTACGGTTTTGAAATAAGTAAATAGCAAAGATTGGCATGCAAAATTTTTGTGAAAATAGGAAATACCGAAGCGTGAGCATCCATATTAATCTTTCGGGGATAGAATCCCGTAAATCCTCAAAAGTTATGCCGTCGAAGCAAAAAAGCGTTGACCAAGCGTTCTGTCTGAAAAAAGGATATAGAAGGGTATGTATTTATGACGCGTCCCTCGTGCCAGTTACAGGTCCCGTACGCTCGCACTGTGTGCACGACTCCTATCAATTCGCTGACAGCCGCCATTTACTAACGATCCAGCGATCGCCAGGTCGTTTTCAACTTGACAAAAAAAAAGGGGAAAACCGCTCGCTCGAGATTAATTTACCTACTGCCTGGTTCAGAAACGTGTGGTATCATTTTTAACAGAATGTTACGTTAGTTTACACTACAGTTGAAATGGAAAATGTGTCAGCAAATTTTGAAATCGACAACAAACATTCGATGAGTAAATTGCTTAATAGAAAATTAAGTAAATTCGTAGATAAATAAATAAAAAATTTCTCATTGTTGATATTTTTTAAGAACGATTGAAATTTCGAGTAAACGACTCAATAATTCTAGAACTAAAATGTTTGATAAACAATTGTAAAAGTTCTATTTTTTACGAGTGTAATACGTTTTTTTGTTAAATTCGATAAAATTGTCTTTTTGAAATTGATTTATTTTTCCTCAGAAAGTTGGCGTGTTTTTCCACTGTTTTAGATGTTTCAAGTCTTGTCGTTCGTGCTTCTTGTTCCCTTTTCATAGTCTGAGCTATATGGGTACTTTGCTCCCGTACCTTCCGGGAGTCCGCACTCGCTCGACGCTCCCTTGGTGTTGCTCTTGTCTCCACCCCAGCCTGAAGCTGTCTGCGAGCCAGGGCAAACCTCAGACAAGCGTTTTCGCGCCAGCCAAGGCCAAGGGTGCGATCGCACAACCTCTTCTTCTTTTTTTTTTGCGACTCTTAGAACGCGACGTAACTACAAGAGCGTGATGGGCAAAAACGCAGAAGGGAAAAGGGAGGAAGAGATTGCAGCTATGCCTGAATGGTAGCAACGACATTTTCGTACGCTCCCTACGACATAAGACTTCAAACGCGCTACTGCCAAAGGCGTAGCTTCGAAAATCTAAAAAAAGAATACATTTTCGACTTCAGAATTCTATTTGATTGAAAATAATACGAGATAACGAAAAATATTATGTATTTAGCGTAGGTGTAACTAGTCTTTTCATTATATAAGAATTTTGAGGTAATTTATGCTTAACCGGAAAAAATACGATAAAAAGCACGAAAATGTATTACGACGTATTGAAGATGTTAACTATTTGTAGCAAGAAAATGCAAACAAGATAAGTAATATTTAGAGTATTCGTGGCGTGATAAATATAATTCCTCTTTTCTCACCAAATATTCTAAGACGATTCTATCATAATTCAATTTCGTAAGAAAATTTTCTAGACCTAAACATACCGAAACGAATTCTCAATGTGAATTGTGCTAATTACTCTTTTAATTAACGGAAAAATTAGTAATAGGAAATCGCCAATTTAATTTTTCAAATTAGCAAATATAAAACATTATATTTTCAATGATGTGAATATTTTTCGTTGTCTCCTATTTATCGCGAATTCAATTCTACAAATGACCAAAAATTATGTCATTGAATATTTTTAATCGAATAAAATATTTCCACAGTAAAAAGAAGTTTCTGCGAATTTTCAGACGCATAAAGAACGCAAAGGGGCTTTCCTTTGCATTATATCGCAAAGTAAAAATAATGAATCGAGATGAATAGCGGAACAGATACTTCTGAATAGAAGATTATTAAGAGAGTAAGGTCGAGCGGTAACAGAGAAAAGTTGAGAAAGAGTCGGCGAAGAGTTCGAGTCTCAATGCCACAAGAGCGAGACAACGAAGCCGCATTATGGGTCCACTATTATTTTTTCCGAAGTAAAAACCATTTGGAAGCGAGTCACATTATGAAGTCTGAGGCGGTTATTCGCCCGCAATTAAAATCTACTGTGAGACTTGTACGCCGGTCTAATGGGGCCGTGGAACGTCTTCGTTAACTCGAAGCCCGGAGCTGCGTTCGAATAGCGAACGTCGTCACAAGATTCATCAGATGAAAATCAAACTCGAATTGTGTGAGAGCCAGAGTCTTGATGATCCTGTTACAAAATTCGGTTCGTTCTCATCTCGACTCCCTGAAAAATCAATGAACTGGAAAATATTTATGCGTCTACTGAAAAGAATCGAAGGACAAAATTAATTTCTATTTAGAGAATCATCGGAGCAAAACAACACAACCGAACCATCGATTGATTCACTCAAATGTGTATTGACGATTTTGTTACAAAATTCTAATCACTGGGTTTTTTCTACCGGTTTAAAAAATCAATGAGCTGGGAAAAATATCACATGTCCACTGAAAACCGGCGAAAAAAATCATCAGTGCCATTCTATCAGAAAATGTTCGTCACCGAATCATTGATAAATCCATTCAAAAATCCAATATTTAGTTGCTGATTTTGTTACGAAATCCGTTCCTTTGCGGAAGTTTTCATCATTCCTGCGCCCACTGGAATAAATCGCAAATGAATATCAAGTTCTATTTAAATAGACACCAGTGCGTTCTGTCATAAAATGTACGTCACCGAATCATAGATTGATCCATTAAAAATATATAAAACTAAACAAAGTGTTTCCATCGACGGGACACGCTTTTTTATGTTCTCGATTTTTCGAAACTTTAAACGGGATTTTTATTATACTGTTTCCTGATCGACTACCAAAGAGCTGAGTGGTTTCGGCAGTGGGGCGGGCTGAGTAACGAATGCACTAAGAGTCGTAAAAAAAAAGAATATATAGAGAGAATGGGACAGTATGCAAGCGAGGGGTCTTTTTATTCTAGAACAAAAAGCTCACTCGAGGCATTGTACTGCTACGTTGAGTGGGCGTACTTGCAGCGCTTATACTGCGACGACGCCATCTTGAGATGTGTCGGCAAGACACTTTAAACCAGTAGGTCAAGTCGCGAACAATTCTCGTTCGACGACGAATTACTCAAAGAGCGCGCGCTCTTGTTGCAATCGACTACGCTATTTCATTGCTTCAGAGAGATCATTGACGTAACCTGCTGACGAAATAATAAAATAATTGTTGAAACTAGGTTCCCATATTGATAATACGGAGCAATTTCAGCAAGCCTATTTTATAGGATTACAAAATCGGTTTCTTAGGTTTGACTTTTTAGTATCTCACACGTTGAGCGAGTAGACACGGATTGCTCATAATTTTTGGCTCACAGCATCTCGAGTGCTTTCAGACAGGTCTAATCGTATAATTTGACAATAATATATTTTATCCGAAGTGAAGATGATGGAAAATGATTCCTCGATGAATGTAAAAAAAACCATAAGAACATTCAAATGGAATCGTTAATGAAAAGAGTCAGTAAAAGTGTGATAAATCAAGGTGCAAAATTTTGAAAACTCGATAACAGGAAACGTCATGCAAAAATTTAATTGCGAAAGCTCACCTCGTCTGATGCTTCAATTCAAAATACAAACGCGGATTTCGATTGGTTGCGACTGCGGCTTTTCCCGATTTTCTCTACTGTCATCAATCTCTCCGGGGATTGTTCGCGGTTTTGACGTGAGAGAATGTGGAAGAGCTGGAAAATTGTGCTGAACAAATCGGGTGACGAAGCTCTTTTTGCGTCAGGCACTTTCGCTGTTTTAATACGTTTTCGAGCGACATTTGTCCTCGTCGAAGAAACGATACTTCCGGATGATTGATTTTCTTCCAGAAACAAAACCAACTCTACCTACGCAAAAAAACATCATCGAATATTATTCCATTAAAAGAGGGCGATGCTAATCGAAAAGGTCTCAACGCAAGGTAATTTCAGAATTCTGAAGTACGTTACGCACATTCGCTATTTTTATACCTTTCTGAGTCATGTTTGTCGTCGTCGAAAAAACGATTCTCCCGGATGATCGATTTTGCGCAGAGACGAAATCAGTTCCATCTGCAAAAAAGTAATCAAATATTACTTGGTTACAGCAGAAGCATGAGATCAAAGCGGAATGGAAGGAATTACAGAATTCCAGAACGCGAATAATCTCGCAAATTCTGCCCTTGTTAGTAACTGGAGTGAAAAAGTTGAAAAATCCCTTTTAATAGAACATTTGTGAAAGTCCACGGGCAAAATTCGCTTGAGCTTTCAACATACCTCGCGCACCATAAATCATAAACGCTTTCACTATTGTACGAACGTCGCAACACCAGCAGCAAACCAACGCAACATTGCCAAACAATTTGCTCAGGATTTGGAATTTGCGGCTTTGTAATAAACATAATGTTACCCACAAATCCAGTCGTCCGAGAAATTCTAGCACGCATTTCATTAGACTCCCCACCATATGTATATGTTGACTATATTAATTTTGAAAGTAAGAATCGATAAAAAAATTCATCGAAATTAAAAATGATTTGAACTATTCGCAGTAAATAGTACAAAAATGTATACCATAGTTAAAAGATATTTTTCACTTTGATTGCTTGAACCTGTGCTATTCACCAGTCGCCTTAACATTCGGAGCGAATTTACGTTGAGACTATTCTTAGCTCGTTCCGTAGCAAGCATTTCAAGAACATTTGCATCGCCACATTTCTTAAAACGCACTCAACAGGATTACCCATCTGGGTGCGATAAATTCTAGACTCGAATAGCTTTAAACCTGCTCTCAATTCACTCGAAACGCAGTGAATTTATACTTGTAGAAATCAGAGATCAAATTAACAAAACAATTTATTCCTAAGGTAATACAATAGTGACTGTCAAGTTCAGAAGTTCCTATTATATGTAAAGTAGAGATAAAGTAATATTGAAAAATTTAGAACATATTTTCTTTAAATTTCATTAAAAGCTGCTTCGAGACTATATGTAGAACGTAGAGACCTACCATCCAGAAGTCAAACGACCAAAAGATGACAAAGTTTGCAACGTTTGAAAATAAATGTCCTGAGTTCTACAATGTTTTAAAATTTAACACATGATGCAAATAAAGTTCGTGCACGTTTTCAAAATGCGTTACAATTATATTACCCTAATTTAAAAAGAAATTGATGAGAACGAAGTTCAAACCACATTTAAGGTTGAGTGATTGATTTCACGGTTTTCAGTAGCGCTTCGATCAGCAGCAATGAGAATCTGTGAGAGGTAAGAAACCATCTGAGACGTTCTAGCTCGTGTTGAAAGGATGTTCGGAAGGGTAAAGAAATGGTAAGGAATCGCGTCTCTTTGCTTCTCCTTGGCAACGTTTCTCCATAATACTCGGAGTTGGAGTTCGCTCCTTGTATTTAAATTTATTGCCGTTACGGATGTTGATAGCTCGCCCTTGCGAACTTGGAGAATCGCCTCAAGACTCGATATCCTGGTAGACTCTTTTTGCAGGGAAATTACTCCGACACGGTTGAAAAGCTGCCCTTTCTCGATTCTCTTATTCCTTTCGCCTTCTCTCTTTCTTCTCTTTCCATTATATCGTCATGTGTTCTTTCATCGCGCTCCTCTTCTTTTTTTCTACTCCACAGCCTTTCTTTCCTTATCCACGAACTTCCGAGCTTTTCATCTTCTTTGCGGCCTCTGCTTCTTTTCATTTTTCGCTTCCTCTTAAGTTTCTTTCACCGGCGGTTTTTTCCTCCCTCCTAGACTTTCCCTAACTTGGAGGATCGCGTTTAGAGCATTACGAAGTCACCAATTCTCATTCTTTTCTCTGAACCAACAACGTTAGAATATTTTTCGCAGTACTAATAGATGTACGAATGTAAATTTTTGTTTTTTGTTTCAGGTAAATATGTCAACTTGAATTGTGGATTTTCATTGGTGGTAAGTTTTGATTTTGCCTCGTTACTCTGACGTAAATTTTCGAGTTGAATATACGAGACTAGGTATTAAAATATTCTATAATGTAAATTTCAGCTCACCCCTTCTAAGTTTGGCCATACCATGTACTAATTACTAGAATTTTATATATGTGGCTGCACACTATTGCATTCTAGAATCGGAAGACTTTCATCACATTTTTTCGTATGCCCTTGTACAATTTGAGAATCTTTAGCAATTCATCGATCTGACGATGAGTTTTCCCAAGTTTTCGATTAACTGTATTATGCGCACTTGAAAAAAAAAAAACATAATTGTACTCTCCAGGGCGTCCGGAAGCTCGTGCAATAATTCCGAAATTAGAAATTCGTAAAGTTTGTTGCGTATGTTTGTTAAACTCCTCGTAACTTTTCGCCGAAGCGCCTGTCAGACACGGTTGCCAAGCTTTGTCCACTCATGAATATGTCATTCGGAGCTTTTATTTTTTTGTCATCGTTTGTGGTTCGTCCGGTGTGCGAGGCTCGAAAAATTCTCACGGCGAAACTCGGTTGACACGGAGAAAGCGTTTTTCACAGGCGAGTCAAAGCGAAAAGCAGGATCAGTTGATGTTGAAATGCGCTTGAACGTCAACGCCCGGCGAGTTAAAAAGTTAGTAAAGGCTTTAAAAAGCTTCACCGGTTTAATCATGCAGCAGGCCTTAGAGTGTTGCCGGCTCGTGTACCAACACACTCGACCGGCAACTTTAATTACATTAATTCCTGGCTGAGCACGATGAACACGCTTTCGGGTACAGCAGCTTCGAAGCGGAACATCTCCCTCGTCTCGCGGTCACCAAAAGTACATTTCAGTTTTGCTATTTAACGCTGCCGTTGTTTGCTCCGCCTCGGTTCCATCATTCTCTCGCTTCTCACTCCGAGCTACTCGCTTTCGAACACGCGTGCTTCCTCGTCGTCCAATTAACCCGAACACTGGACTCTGTAAGAGACAAAGTTACATCAGATACGGATATTCCTGCTCGGACACTGTGACGACCCGACCGTGGAATTAAGAAAATTTATCCACTGAATTCTACGTCCGGAAACACGTCAAGGAGTTTCCGGACCAACTTTTACAGATAATTGATTTGTTGAACATCGCTTTTCCATTAGTACTTTTTTCAAACGTTTAATTTTATTTTCAGACCATGAGCTTTCATGCATTTACGTCCCGACATTCAAACTTCGTACAGGTGAATCGAGAAACTTAATTTTCCTTTTAGGATTTTCGTGAAATTCAGTTTAGTATCTGGAATTCCTTAAAATATTTTGTTTGTTTGTTAATAGCGCGTTTCTGGATCGACCTCATTCGAATAATTCAATTGGTAAATATCATTACCGTTTTTCGCACCTTTCGATTCTATCCATGAAAAGTGAGCTTTCATTTACATACTCGATTCCGAAAACAATGGATTTCTATCATTCGGAATTACACAGCGACTTGAAAAATTGATAATTCTTTATCAAGGGTTTTATCAGATTTTCGAATCTATTATTCAAGAGACGATTCATTCCCAGATCAAGATACTTGATTTATTAAATATTCTACTGTTTTTATCGCTCTCTTGCAAATTTTGACTATAACTGCAAAATGTATACGTTTTAAATCGTCGACGCCTCAATCCACATCATATAATTTCCAATTTTCAAAAACGTATGTATGAATTTTTAAATTGGTAATCCCTCGAAAAGGATTTCCTTGAAAATCCAATCTGATATTTAGGATTCTCTGGATCATCGACGATTCGATTCTCTGTCATAAGAAATTCGAAGGAATAAAAATTCTCGTGTTATTTCGAAACGAAATTATTCCAGTCGGAGCTTCCAAAGCCCCTTTCATTCTGGATTTAAAAATTGCGAAAGCTTTGTCGGAGAAGAATGGGGGGATAAGCGGGAACGAGTGACCGATTGTCAGGGAGAATCGTTGAAGAAATCAGGATTTTCCAGAATACTTTCACGCAAAGTACGGAGGAGCATTCCCTCTTTTTTTTCTTTTTCGTCTTTATCCACCATTTAGCTATTCTCCACCTTTTCGAACCCTATTCTCGATCTTTTCAGAAGGCCGTAGCTAGATGCAGGTGTCTGTTACGAGATGGCGCTTTCTGGCCATAGTCGCGATATTGCCGGAGGATTATGTGAGGACTTTGAGGACGCGAGACTCGAAGGATACCGCTCGCTATCGATCGTTGTCAATATGAGAAAGCTCAGAAGAAGGGCGCTCGATGCCGTTGCTTCGTGCCTTACCACGATGTGGAACGATAGATAGGATGGAAGAAACTTCGTCGCTCCCATGATGATAGAACTCTCCTCCTTTCCTCACTCGTTCCAAGAAGCTTCTTCTCGCTTCATTTCTATGGCAGCTACCAGAATATATAGATTCGCCAGTTTATTAGATCCGACCCGTACCCATTGCTCGCTTCTGGCAACCTCTTCCAAACATCCTTCCATCCTAGAATTTTGTAGTCATTGATCCTTGAGCTCGTGATCCTTTCATACGTACACTCTCCCGGCTCCGTATTTACTGTCGAAATTTACACACGAACACTCCAACCTGCTTTCGCGAGCGTGCCTCTAGAAAAAATTCAGAAAGTGTTATACATTGTTTTGTTATTATAGAATTTATATTGCAATATTTGTTTTTATGGTTTTCAGAGTCTGAAAATATTTCTCATTGAATATTATTATGTTTTGTCTATCATTTTTGCGTCCACACCCTTAAAATTTCATAACTATATTACACTTTCGCCTGTGTATTTCCCACAACGTATCAATTAAAAATTACGTCAAGTTTTGGATTTTTGTAGAAATCACATACCTAATTTTTCCTTCCCAACTTTTTTTCTATTAATAAAGTATAACTTTGCTATTTTTCTTATGATTCTGAGTTAATTGACTTTTCCTTTAAGAGGAACCGTAAAGGGTACTAAGAATCATGAAGAAATAATGCTTTCCTACAGAAGTGTGACTGGAGTCTCTTGGGATCTCTCGAGTTGTACATTCTAACGAATTACTAAAATTTATTTAACGGAGGCTTTCGTCTCCGCTCAATTTTCAGGACGGTCTCTATGTCGTTGACCGCGCTTTATTACGAAATCTGACTTTAATTAAAGTCTCAGTTGGTCGAATTGGGCTCTCTGGCGGATGGAAGATACGCACGCTCGTGAGAGACAGGGCGAAGAGATATTCCCCGTGCACGGCAAACGGTAACGTCGGGTATGGCGACGTGGGCATTTGCATGCATAGTGGACACTCGACTTGCCAGATATCTGGCCGATCTCCCTTACTCCTCGCACTCCCTTTCTCTGAAATCCCCCGAGTCGATGCCGCGAGGTTTTTTTTTTATTTCAACCGCCAGAAGAAAGTTCGCAAATGCATCTTGCCTCTCCTTCGCCTGAAATTGAAATCGAATTATAATCTTTCCCAGCTACATATCTTGCTGCATACAAAAATGTTGTTAGTACTTTTTTTTTCGAAAATCACTTTCATCAAAAAATTTGTGAGATTTCGATGCTATGTCCTTGTCCGGCAAACATTTTATAGCATACCAATTAAAAGACAACTTCAAAATTAAATATAAACTTCAAAATAAATAATTGATTGATTTCCAGTGAAAACAAAATCAACAAACATCCACGTTATTTTTCCAAATTTTTCATTGATTAATTCTCGACATGAGAATTGCTCGTTCCCGAGCATTATCTCGATGGAAAAGTTTTGCAATCATAAGAGTTTTGCCTATCTATCAGTGCAAAGTTAAACTAGAAACGCGTATGGCATGGCAGTGCGGTCCAGGAGGATCCATTACGAAGAGTGACGCTCAATTTCATTGTGTATCGCGTCATACATATATGGAAGTAGAGTATTGCAATTCGCAAAGTTGGCGCAGCTGACTGAGGTGAAAACAGGGTTCAATTAGTTAGTTGAGTCAGATGCAAGTGGATCGTCTCTCGCTCGATCTCAGTGGCATCGTTCAATGATTCCGTACTCGCGAAACGTGCAACTCGTCGGGAGTTTCAGTTTGTAACTAAGAGGCTTCCGCTGTACCGAGCCATGGATCCTTTCAGCACGCTCCCACTTTTCGCCTCGAACCCTTGTTCGTTTTCCCCGGACGTATCCTCAATGGAGCCAATTACAGACGTTTTAAATCGTGTTTAATTACTTCTTTCACTAATGAACACGCGTGGCCACACTTTTCACTCTCTCACGGAAACTTTTCATTATCCTGATATTAAGAAGAATATATGAACGTCGACTTTTAAAAGAAATCTCTAATTAATTTTTATGAGAAATTTCGATCCAAAGCTGACTCCCAATTACCCGAAAACTCTTCATTACTCGAATAAATAATACGAATTTACAAAATCTTAAAAGTCATAAATTTATAAACTAGAATTCACTAGTCAAATATTCAAAGGTATTCCTATCCAATCATTGACAAAAGTGATTTTTCTATAATGAATTTGCGAAATGCAACCATTGATTGTTAAGAAGTCGAGATTTTTCAGTACAACATACGGGATGGTACCTAATAATTTCCTGATGTTTAACTGACGATTTTCATATTGCTTATTGTTTGTCATAATAGACACTATTAAATTTAGAAAAATTTTGTATTAAATATCTTATTAATCATGAAGGTTTTTTTTCTCACTTAACAGTGAATTTCTTAATACATTGATGAAATACTTAATACGACTTGAAATTACAGTAATTTTTTGTTTTTTCAAAGATAGTGAAAGACAGAAGTAATTAGGTGAATTTTGAAACTAAATTAAATATTTGTGTAATCTCGGTTAGTTACGTAGGCGTTTCGAAGACGAACGAGACCCTTTGTCTTAAAATATTCTCGTAGGGAATGCACGAATGTGCGACAAGGGTCGTTAATTTATTCACAAGATGGAACGCGATGGGATCGAAGGGAATGTATGCGAGTAGGTGAGCATCAAGCAGGTAGAATGACACTCGAATAAGTGGAACGAGGAGAAGGAGGGCTTATTTAGATTTTGGATGGTCGCCTCTGGCTGGCTGCCTATTGACCGAGTGCGACCGCGGCTGCAGCCGCATTGCAGTGACCTACGATACGACAGGCCTCGTGCCAGCCTCCGAATCGACCCTCCATCCACCATTTTTCCTTTTTTTTAACCCCAACAATGCGCATCACCGATCGCAACCTTACCGCGCCAAAATACTCGCTTCCGCCTTTCTACACGAATTAATGTGACAGAGTGAAAAAAAAAAACAAATTAACTGAACTCAAGGTCCTCTCGAAATTCATTTCACTTCATTCTTTTCGATAGCTGTTGCACTTTATGACTGAAGCAAAAAATGTTGAACCAACAGTTTTCTAAAATTCATTTTCCCTTCAGTAATTTCTGTTGAATTCAGTTTTTGCCTTCAAGTCTTTTTTGTCATGTATTCATAACAGGAGATCCGGAAATATTATTATTCTAAATTTCGAAATTAATGTAATTTGAAAAAAATATGCAATTTTGCCCCGAAGCACGAAAAACGGTTTTCAAAAAACTAGAATTAAAATCGGATTTTTCTAGCAGGAATTGCAATTATTCGATACATTTTTTTATGAAAAATCACAGAGCTGAGAATTCACCGAATAGGTCGTGGAATTTCAGTCGTGCAAAATGTTCGCTTCGGTGTTATATTTTCAAGAGGTTAAGTTGTGGAAATTTAATCATAAATATTTCGTAGGTGTAACTTGAATGTCAGTTCGGTTTTGAGTTTGCTGCATTGATAAATCTACGTGCTTTCATATCTATGCACCACATGACACGTAAATGCACGATTTCCATAGCGTGCTTCCGCGAACGTCCCGGTCGATGCAGACCAACGTTCTCGTTTCATATTCCTCGCGCAAAAAAATCAATTTATCGAAAGCAAGTAACGAAAGTGGCTCGAAACGTTGCAAATCCAATATCTAGATAGAATGAAACATTTTTTTCGACCATTGGGATTCCCGGACCTCGCGTGTGTACCGAATGGCAATATTCCATTTTACAATTTGACGAAGCTATAAAAAGTTTGACTGCACGCCCAGATGAAGCACATTAAAACCATTCTAGCCAACAAGAAACGTCATTTCGACACTCATAAAAATTTCATCTGCCTTTCGGCAGACTCCAACAGTCGTACAATTAAATACTTCAAGATACTAAAGAATATCTCAATATCGTGAAAATCAGAAACGTCGTATTTTTTCTTTGAAAAAATTGGCTCTGATCACTTTTTTCGAAGCTCCTTGTCCATTTGCGTACCGTGCACGAGAACGTTGTTCAGTTACGAAATATTCATCACATCCCTTGATGGCTGAAAAACAATGCGAATTGAGAGCAATTGTCCATTTTTTGTAAACAAGTCGAGCGTGCAAATGAAAACTGACAATTATACAATAATATTCAAATTGGTTACAAAGATATGCATAAAATCGGCGATTTTACAAATCCTCCGAAGGCACTCGTGACGTGCACGTGGGAAATTTGTGCATTGGACAGCGAGTACAATGCAAAATGGCTTCACATCACGAGGATTTGCATAGATCGCACTTTTACAGAAAATAAATATACCTGTATACATGCATGGGGCATGAAAACTTTATCGACCCCAAATTTGCATGTTCGTGTCACGCCATATAAATACAAACCGATACTATAAAAAGTCAATTTATATGCCGTAACAGATGTTGTAAAAAAGTTAAAAAAATGTAAAGTCCAGTGTCCTCGATCTTTATTGAAAAAAGAAATAATTTTTTCAATGCATTCGAACTGGAGATTAAATAAATTTTAATTCTTGTCACTAACTACTGAATTTTCATTTTAAAAAGATGGTTCATATCTCCAAAAGTTCTTGTCTAAAGTTCAGATTGAGAAAACACGTCGAAATGAGATCAGAGAAAAACTGCTATTTCAAAATATTTCATCATGCGCTGGACGCGAGAAAATTTTCGGATGCGAGAAAAAAATTTCGTACGACCGTAGAGACATGCCCGTTCACCGTCCGAATCTTTAATTCAACGCCAGTACAAATTTAAAATTGTAATGTAACGCCTTCACTTCAAATCCCGTCCCCACGTTGCTCATACGCTGTGGTGACTTCCCTCCGTGAAAGAAAAAACGCCTTATCCCTCGTGAAATCATTGTCAAAATTCAGAAAAACCGAATATTATAACAATTTTGTTTATTTCTAATATGAAATCTTAGATCTTCTTTTGGTATGATTGCTATGAATTTATAAATTCTCTAGTTTGAAGAAATATTCTATATAATATTGGGTCATACTTACCTCGAAAAATTCGTCGGATGTCTGGAATCTCCGGAAGTCGTGGATTTGCTTCTATATTTGAACCGGAACTATTGCTGTTTACATCCTCCGGAAGATTCCTTGGCGAGGTGACAATCCACACAAGTTCAAAATTTATATCCAAAAGTTCGCAAGTTGCGACTGTTGATATTTCTGCGTCCTTCCCTGTTGGAGACCTGAAACAAGAAGATTTAAACTTTGATTCAAGAGAAAATTCAAACCTGACCTTCAATCATTATTATTATTTAGACTATAGATCGGCCCCTTCATTTCTCCAACAGATTTTTGAATTGTTGAACAAAACTGAAATGATATCAGACAAGGGTTTCATCAATTTTGTAGTCAAATTTCTAGTGTAAATAATTTTTTATCGGAAGATTAACTGGAAAATGGGAATGATGATATTTTTAGCGTAAAAAATGTTTATAAAAATAACCACCGTTTATTTAAAGCGTATTAAATGGGCAATTCATAATTTGAAAATTAATAGTAGAAAGATCTCGATGCTTGTACCTCATTTAATATTTTTTGTTGACCACGTTCAAATTATAAATAAACAGTTGATGGGATTGAGACTCTTTGAAAGTCGTGTACCACACCATTAGCGTACGGCATGTTTAAGCTTGCCGTGCCCGAAGCTCCGTCAAAACAAGACAAAGCTCCGCAAATATCCAGAGGGAGACGAGAGATAGAGAGAGGAGGGCGGAAAAAACTCGCCTCAAAGAGTGAAGAGGAACGAGAAACGACGGGCTGGCGAGTCAGGAAAAGGGTGAATCCGCGCGTTTCATAGCAGCCCACGACGAGGATCAACGGGCCTCTGTTATACGCGCGATATAAGTATACCGCAGGAAAAACGAGATGCACTCTACCGCGATTCAGCCTCGACTTGGACAGCCATCGTGCTTCTTTTTCTTTTTTACACATTTTTTGTTCCCGGCTTCCTTGGCCTTGTACTTGACGACTGTGAAAGGGCTCCTCCCTCAAACACAAAGAATTCAATTCTCGCTCGAAAAAATTCACATCCATTCTTCGATCGCACCAGCGTCGTGGAAAAATTGTCTACGGGTTTCTTTTTGTGATTCAGTGTCCAGGAAAAACGGGACTAAATATTTTAGTCCACTTTTCAACTTCGCAGATTTTTTCTCCAGAACTTGTGTACATTTGCATCTCTACTCCCGCTATAATAAATAGTTTTTATTTAATAAAAAAGTGAAAACGCTGTTCACCTTCCGTCAAGTAGAATTTTCTCCGCGCAGTTTTTCCTTGGGTATAACCCGCGAAAATTTTTGCCACTCCAAAATTCAGATGAACGTATTTCAATACCCTGGTAACACAAAATAAATTATTTTTGATCAAAATTGAAGATTTGCTCTGACAATCTCACGTTATTGAGAGAAAATTTCTAATGCATTTGTCTGCTCAATATACTTAGTAATTATTTTGAGCGTGACTTGTCTTCACGCCTAAAAACTTGAATATAAAAAAGGTACTCATATATCAGATATTTTTTCTTTACGAAATAAAAAAGTGACTACCAGAGGTCGTTGCTTCGCTCTTCGCTGTCCAGGTATTTCTTCGTGCAGTTTTTACTTCGGTATACCCAGGGGCTATTTCCTTCTTCCTGGTTCATTTCTTCAACCGTCTTGCCACTCTACAGTTGGCTGTACATACTCCGGGTCTTTGATTCAAAGCAAATCTAGACGGGAATGGCTCGCAGGCATCGGCCATCTCTCCTGGGCACATCCAGAGGGTAGGGTCGTTCTCTCCCTCAGCGAGAGTGAAACGCTCACCGGCGTGCTCATCGTAGGCGTTGAGGAGCTATAAAAATGGAGGTTTGAAGCCCAGTAGAGACGGACAAGCCAGACACTCACGGACGAGGATGCCCAAGACGAAGACGAGTAAAGAGCAAAGGGTAACATTCAAAATGCATGCATCAGAAACCTCTCGGTTTTCTCGTTTCTACTGAGTGAAATTTCTTCACGGATTGCGAAACTTGCGAAGTTTCTCGGTCCTCGTAGATAAAACTGTAACAATAAAATAGATTTCCCTTTTATAATTCAATATTAGTACAATATTTTGGAGAATATGAGAAGCTCGTAATTTCGTAAAAATTTCATCAAATTCTTATTATCTTCAGTCTTAGTACCGAAACACCTTGAACGCAGAAGACAAGTAAAAAGTACCATTCACAATGCAGGCACTAGAGATCTCTCGCTACTCTCGTTTGTACGAAGTACTACTTCTTCTGAAGTTGTGAAATAAAAGTCCTTCTTCCCTTGTATCAACTAGTTAAATTCAAATTAATTTTTTAACGTTCAACTTTTTATGGATTTGATTGATCGCACAACTTTAAATACAGAAAAAAAACATACACATAAAATATAAATGTAGGTTTGTGTATAATCAAAAATAAGGAAAAGATCGTTAAGGAATTCTCATGAGACCGAAAGCGGAAAAAGGTTGTAAAGCTGAGGATTGACGATAAGAAAGTTGTATGGAAA
Source organism: Cremastinae sp. B BG-2022a (assembly GCA_030522605.1). NCBI lineage: Eukaryota > Metazoa > Arthropoda > Insecta > Hymenoptera > Ichneumonidae > Cremastinae sp. B BG-2022a. The sequence continues at coordinate 67,783 of JAPYYX010000062.1, forward strand.
AGACTGAACGAGAAGAAATAAAAGAATGTTCGAAGGATATCTCGGGTATTGAATTAGTACTTTGAAGGTGTACCTGCGTCCGCTCTGGGGAATTCGTGGCTACGTGCCCGCGCGTTGCCTTTATCTCTCGGGCCTCTCCATGATAAAAAACCTGGAAAAAGTCAGCAGACGGTTTTCTTTATTTATTCATGCAAAACGTGATCTGTTCAAGTAAATCTAATGGATCGTTTTTCCATGATGCTGGAAAATTTAGTTTACCGAAAATTCACCAGTTATACGCCAGTATTTTAAGACAATTTTTCTAAAACCGATTTTCCGATTACTTCTAAAATGAGAACATTTTTCCAAGGAGAAGTAGGATCAAAGAAGCCTCAAGACTACAGAAAAATCATTTGATAAAAATGTTATCGAGGTCACCTAATACTTGAAAATATAGTTAGTGGAAAATTTATCAGTTATGTCTGAGTATTTTGGGAAACTTTTTCTAAAACGGATTTTCCGACTATTTGTAACATCCTTTAAATTCCGGAATAAATGTGGAGAAATAAAAAATGAGAAAAAGTTCCTGTAAGGGGAAGTAAAATCAAGCAAGCTCAAGGCTGTACAGGAAAAATGCTTTGTGGCATAAAAATAATGTTACCGAGGTCGCAGCGAAACGGATGAGAGGGGTCGTTTTCAAGCCACAAAGGGTGTGCCGCGTATAACTCGACGCATACTCGTCTCCTGACGTTTTAAATCTACACGTATAAAGCACGAACTTTGGAGAGCCGCGGCGTGCGGTATTCGCGGTTGCGACGTCATGGAACAGTGGAATGGGCCAAAAGACTAGGAATCATAAGGAAGCGAGAAATCGAGCTGTGTGGAAAAATGGAGAAAGGAAAGTTTGCCGCGAATACGTGCTGGAAATGAACAGTTCTTGTCACCCAAAGAAAGCATTCCTTCTACTCTTTACTTACAATTTTTTTTTTAAATTTTTATATCATCCTTGACTGTACCAGTTATTCAAATTTTTTTTCTTCCAGGATTCTTTAATCTTTTAGATTTTTCACCTCAGCGAACATTTATAATGATCCAAGCCTGCAATAAAAATTTTGTAACATTATTTTTTAAAATAAAACAGGATTACTTTTTTCAAAATTTCTCAATTTAGTTCAATCAATGTGCGAAAACAAAAAGGAATTACGTACCTCAACATTATCTGTCCCAGTTTTTTAAAATTTGTTTGATATGCAATCGTCCTTTGCTTTATCTGGAAAAAAAAACTATTATCCAAGTTAAGATAAAAATTCAAAATTTTTAAAATTTGTTGGCAAAAGATCTCTGGTCAAAATTTTTCTCCTCGACAATGTTATCTAGATTAGATATTGTTTTTTGGCATTGTTGAATAGACAAATTTTGAGCCGAAATGTTCTGCCAATTTGTTAATAAGCTTAAAATTAATTATATGTTTATATATCCTCGATAAACTTTACTATCGTTATCCAGAATCAAATTATTTTTTCCATTTTTTCCAGAATTTAAATAGATAATTCATAATTTATCAATGTATAAAAATGCAATCAATTCACTTTATGCCTAAACTCAGTTTTCCGAATATTTTTTGATGGCAATCATATACGATAAAAATGAATAAAAACAGAATTGAAGTGTTTTATACGATTTTTAAAATACCAATTGTCAAGCTTAGCACTTTATTTACTAATAGGCGAATTCCATTTTACGACGTTCACGACGGCGACGCCCCAAATCTTATGCAATCACAGCGTGTGCTCTATGAGCCTCGCGGGCCGAATGTTTTATTATCGATAGAAAACGTATCTCGATGACACCTATGTTATTGACTTTCCTCGCGGTTAATTCCTTTCTTTGTGTATCATCGTTCTATTTTCCTTTCGCCCGGAGTATCCCCTCTAATCTATTTCTCGCTTCAATTTCCGCGCTCGATGAACGCACACGAGAGCTGCACGAAAATCGAAAGATCAACATCGTGAACAATCGCGGATAGAAAACGTAAGAAAGATTGAACAAAGCTAAAAAACAATCGAGACTCCGGATATTGAGTTTCATGTCTACGGAGCTGGGGATAAAAATGATTTGTTTTTCAAGCTCTCTCTTTGGCGATTTTCCTCTCGTCTCTCTCCATCTTTCTCTCAACTCTTTTTCAGTTTTTTATCTTATCGTTATCTCACTTCAATGACTTCTATAAATATTGGTGAACTGATATTTTTTTAGTTAAATTTCAACAATTTTATGTCTGTGCAAAGTTAAAAATTTTAATTATCGAAATTTCGGGAGGTGTTCCTTTTGTTTCGGACTTCTTTGTTTTTGTTGCGCACGTCGAAGGATCGCGAACAATAGAAATGCTAAGACCACTATCAATAAAGATTTAGATTTTTTTAAATAAGTATTTACCTTTTGCTTACAAGGTATCATCAGATTTGTACCAGTCTTTTTTCTAATTCCATTTGAAGTATCAATTTCTGATTCTTTGCACCCACGTCTCGAAGTTCGACACATCCATCGGCCACAAACGCCAAGCCAAAGCCAAAGTGAAGGAAGAAGGAAAAGGAAGTTCTTCGTTCTTCAATAAAAAACCGTGAAGTACTGTGCAAAAACCTAGATTTTTCAGTGCTGCAGTACAGACGCTAAATGTAACTATACGAAGGAAAGTAGAAAAGGGAATGGCGCTAGTTACATGATGAGTTTTGGGATTTGTCACACTGTTCGCAAGGAGCGCAAGCGCGTCACTAAAAAAAGCGTTTCCTTTTCGGGTCCGGCGCATGCACAATTTTCGATTATTCAAGTGTGTGCTTTCTATCACTCGTCGGTTACCGGTTAAATTTTCTAAAACAAACGAAATATATCTCAAAATTGTTTAACGATGTATGTGCAGTAAATACAAAAAGATTGGAACAAGAATAATTTCGATCATTTCTGTTAATTCGACATTCCCGGCTGACCCATCGGTCGTCGCACAAACAAAAAAAACATTAATTTTTGAATCACAAAAAAAAGTTTCTCGAACGATACAAAAAATTGATTCAAAGAAAAGTCTAATTCAATTATTCATCTTAATTGAAAATGAATTCTTGCAAAGAACGCAAGTAAAAATTCGTTTTTAGTTTCGAATTCATGCGGAGCTTTTAGGCCGGATATCGCAGAGTGAAAAAAGTTATTCGAATAGGACAAAGAGAATCCCTACTATCCCCACCACGAGCACTAGCCCACGCCGGTCGCCGAGGCCGTGGGCCGTGGACCGTGTTCTTTCCTCTCGTTCTTCAACTGGCGCTTTCGAGAAGCAGACGACAGAGACGGAAGAATTCTTATCACCGAAGCGTATTCATTCACTGCACAAATCGCCTTTGTTGCTTTGTTCGCAGTGTGAAGAAAATCCGGTGTAGAACGCACGTTCTGAATTAGAAAAAGTACATACCGTGAAAAGTGCGTTGCTCAAAAAAATCTTCAAAAACGTAGAACAATGTCGAACGAGAAGATGAAGAAAGAACTGAGCAAACCGCGCAATCGCCTCGCTAATTTAGCAAAACTAAAAAAATTAGCATTGTTGTCGGATTTACAACGATTGCACCGGTTTGTAGGTTGGGATCGAACTCGACCACTTGAGGGTTTGGGCGATCTCGGGGACTTGTCCGATCTCTCGGAACTCGGAGAGCTAGGAAAATTAGGCGACATGGGTGATCTCGGGAAGTACAGATATCTGGAGAAACTCGGTGACCTTGGTTCGCTCAGCGAGCTCGCAGATCTTTGCGATCTTGGTCAGTTGGGCCATTTTGGTGATCGCGAGATGAGACCGTCGATGGGACCGATTGTTTCGAATATCGGTAAACTCGGACGGCTGGGACGTCTGGGTAAGCTTCGTCAGTTGGGAAATCTTGAAAAACTTGGACAAATTCCTGGCTGGGAACATCTGACCGAATTGAAAAGACTCTGGAAATTGGGACGCTTGGCCAAGCTTGGACAACTGGGAATCCTTCCATCCCTCGAGTTTCAAGAAGACTCTCTTGAATTGAAAGCTCTTGGAAACCTTGGACAACTAGGACAGCTCGGATTGTTGGGTAAATTAGGAAAACTGGCAGATTGTCCTCCCATCGTCATTGACTCTGAGGATGACTATGATTATGGAGATGGCGAAGAAGAGGATGATTTTAAGGATCAAGATGATGACCAGGATGAGATGCAAGTTTGCCGAAAAATTGATTTTAGCGAGCAAAAAAATAACTACGACGAGAATGATAATTTGAACAATGATTACGACTCGGATGATGATTTAGATGAGTATTGGAGAAAAGATATGAAGCGAAAAGGCTATCGTAATGTTCAAAATCTCAAAATACATCTAAGAGTTGGTAATCCGTCTCAAACTTTACCAGGAACTCCTCACGTAGTCCACAGAGAGCCACCGATAAAGAAGATAAAATTCGATATTCCTGGTCAGGATGAAATTACAAATTCTCATTGTCCTGTTTCAAGCCAGTCCCAAGTTAAGGGAGGAATTAAAAGCAGGCTCGGCAAAATAACCTTGGACGAATCAAATGAGACCGCTGAGGAGAAAGAACTGTTGGACATCGAAGAGGAGATTGCCATTTTGGAGGAAGAAGCGGAAGACAACATGGAAGGAATTCTGACCACTCCGACGATCAATCGAAACATAGCATTGAGGAACATAGTGGACAGTATAACTGCTACACGAAATGCTGCGTCACCGATAAGGGTGAAGCAAGATTTACTCGAAGAGTCTCCTCCAGAGAGAGACTGGAAGGATGAGAGAAGAGCATAAAACAGATGGCAAATTTAAAAAATTGCCAGTATTTATCTCATCGACCTTTTTTCTACTTATTTTACGTTCTTTTTTCATTTTCAAGCTTTGAAAATTTAAAAAAAAAAACATGAGAAAAATAAGATTTTTATTTTTGTATTCAACCTGAGAAAATATTAATGACAATTTTTTTTATCAAACACAGAATCTCGTTTGTTTTTTTTTTCGTTTATGAGCAAACGCTCCTATTTTATTAGTATAACTACATGTACGAGTTAGTTCAGTAAAAGTATCTAATGAAAAATTTTTTCAATATAGATTCTATAATAACAAAAAAGTTGAATAAGAAAATAATTATATTTTGCGAACTTTCAACTGATCGATATGTAAATCTACGATAAATAAGGATTATTAAAAAAATATTTCTCCTTTTTGGTTACTTAATTAAATACCTCATAAATATGTATCAATAATTTCAATTATAATTTTTGTACTTGAATATGATCGAAACGTCGTGTCGTTTCAGTAATAATGATTATATTCCAAAATTTGGTACGATTTACAGCTCGAGGACAATACGATTAATTATGGGTGAAACGTCGCTTCGGTATGCCTCAATAACATCGTAAAATCCAGAACCACGTCCGGGGTTGATGATACATAAAAAATTAATTAATTAATTAACCTCGTAGCATTCCATTGTATCCATCTTCTGACGGTCTGGAAACCTCGATTTATATTGTCCACGTTTATCCCTGTATCGCTGCTAAATAAATTCACGTTGTATAAATTCGTACTATTTTTAATGAGCATTTTGCTGAAGTGACAGAAATGATAAAAATAAGATGTCTACCATTTTTAACACAATTCTTTTCATAGTTTTTATTTTATCTCTGAATTTTGTTTAAAAAACAATAGATTAGAGAAATTCAATTCGATCAACAATTGCCATGAAGGAAATATTTTAAAAAATAATTGAAATTATTCCTAATTTTTAATTGTATGCGGAAAATACTAAAAAAATACATTAACGAAGCAAAATAAATTTTATAATCAAGTGATACCAGAATATATTCGATAAATATTTGAAAGAAGTATTGTCGATTATCAAATACAAATTTTTCAATACGTTTTATGTGATTTCGCGAGAAACAAAATTCGATATGTCGTGTTCGAGAAAATCCGACGTGTACTTGAATTCCGTTTTTTTTTTATTCGCTGACATTCTGACAGACCGTAATCGAGAGGCTTTTGACAACGTTGTTATTCGTACACGTTTCCGTGAATGAAAACGCTTGTAAAACTGTCGTCGGCTGTTCAAACGTTTTATGACGATTTCGTGGCAAAGTCTCGTTCGCGCTCGTTGCCGAGCAGAAGCATCACAACGAAGGCGAACGTAAGTCGTGCTTGTCGAGAGCCACTCAAGAGGGAACTAGGCAACCTCGTCCTCAACGCTATTTGTTGAAAATTCGGTCTGATTCGAAGCGCGGTAAATAGCCGCAACCCGACGTCCTCCGCCATCTACATTCATCCTTACTTACGTCTCCTAAACGTATTTGCATTCGACAAGATCCGGTCGTCGGTGAATTCACGATTGAGCGAATTTCAAGTTTTTGTATCAAGCGAAATGCAATCATTTTGTATTCACGTTTCGAGGAGGACAAGAGCAGCATTGAATTTTCCAATTGGATAATATTAAATTATCATCAGTGATTTTCTTTTGTTATTTATTAAGTTTTTTTAATATGATTTATTATATTTATATATATGTGGTCTCTCAAAAAAATTGTTTCATTTTTTATAATTTAAGTGATATGTAACGATTAATATTTCTTTTTTATAGTCATTGAGAATCGACAATTGTGTAGCTAATGCAAAATAAAGAAAATTATAATTTCTTGAAAGATCTCAATTCAATAAAAAGTTAATGAAAGTACATTTAAAATGTAAATTCTTGTCAAGAAGTTCTTTCTCCATTGTCGATAAATTCTCAGTAATTTTTAGTTCCTTGTAATTTATTACGAAATCTGCTAAAGTAAACTGGAAGATTTAAAACTTGGATCTCTCATTATCAGGCAATTTGTATCCTGGAAATTCTTTCAACGTTCGGTTGGAGGAAGAAAACTCCCTGAAGAATACAAAATAGAAATGGGACAGAGCATTTCTGCGAGTGACATTTTTTCTCGTTGTTCGGCAACACTTCGCGTACCGACTTTGCGTGTGGTACGTCAAAAAAAAGCGAGAAAGAGCGTAATTCGATTGCAACAATGGCTACGCGACTTTCAACGCGAAGACGAAGTTTATTCTTTCAAAACTTTTCCTCGCCATTTCCTCTATTCGACTTTTTTTTATTTTTATTTTCTTTTCACTCTATTTTTCTTTCAATCGACTTTTCCTCTCCCTTTCCTTTCTTGTACCTTCACTCGTGTCGCTTTTCACTAAAATTTAAAATTCGAAATTTTTTTTCAAATACATCAAAATGTCATTTTGAATATAAAAAGCGATAAAATGAATATCGGTCTATTAAATATGTATCGTTCATAAAAGTAGATGTTTGCATGTATTTATCGATTATGTAAGAAATAAATAGTAGGCGACGGATGATGAAGACGCTTAGTACAAGAGGGAAAAAAAAGATGAGTCGATAAAGTGTCCTCGATTTGCGTTTTTTAGGCTTTAAGTGTCCTGATATGTTTCTCTCATCTTCGTTATTTTTTTGTCGTTTCTCTCGGAGACAACGAGCGAGCGAGCTAATTTGTCTCGCTGTGTTATCTCTTACGCAAAATACTTGCAATGGTTGAGGCTCTTTGGGCTAATGTATCAAAGGCTCTGTCTCTGTCTCTCTTTCTCTTTTGCTCATTCTCAGCGCGAAATACGTCGAATGAAAAAGTAATTACGACTTGACTCCGACATTCCTCGCTTCTGCTTTATCGTTTCGTAACTTTTCGACTGCCGGAAGTTTTGAAATTTATTTACAAGTGTCACGTGCTACCTGGCGTACTCGTTTTTTTTCTTTGTTTTTTTACTTTCGATCAATGGGTCTTTTTGATTCGAGTGTGGAGATGATTCCCATTTACCATTCGTAGATAATCGAAATGTAAAAAAAAAATCGTAAATTTATCAAGTTTGAAAATAATTTATATTTAATATAATTATACCTTTTTTAATTTATCATTAACGTCTCCAATAGACGTTGGAAGTGACAAACAAATTTTGGACTAACGCGTAAATTTTCGACGCTATTTTATTAATATTTTTTTATTTACTTCCTCTTTTGTCTATTTGTCAATGGTCCAGTCAGAATGAAAAAAAAACTTTACGTTTCTCTTTCGTGCTAGACGGTTTTCCTATAGCATTTTAATTTGTCGGTGTATCCTTTTTTATTTTACAAGCCTTTTTTATTTTCATTCACAAAATGTCACAGAAATTTCGGTTTTTTTTTTCACTGTCAATCGCACTCCGTTATTTCCATGTGTATTTTCTCTCGCTGGTTCCGCTTTTTTCGCGGTGCAATTCCCTCGATATTTTTTTTTCTTCCGAGCAAACTGGAGCTCGTCCATTACAGGCATCAAAAAACCGATGTTTACAGGGTTCCAGGCGAATCTGTAAGAACGAATGAGAGGACGGGGAAAAAAGTGAAGCGCGGGGCAAAAAAACGTCAACGTAGAGAAAGGCTTCGACGCGCAGGAATCGTTAACGTGAAATTTCCGGTTCCGCGCTTCTCCATTTCCGTCGCCACCTTTGCGTCCCTGCCAGATCACTTTGTCCTCCCGTTTGCGCAATTTCGCGCCTGTAGCCTGCTTTTCAAGCATCCCATCGGTCGCTCGGATTTCAATATACGTATATACGCATGCATACAACGCATTTGTATCCTCGTTATTCATTCTTTCGACGAGGGACTGCTGTCGAAACTGTCAAACTTTACATGGACTCGCGAAATTTTATACGTTCATTCGATTATACCCTTACAATTTTTTACCTTTCAATTTCATGTTGGATATTTGTTATATTTTGGACGATTTTTTTCTGCGCAAACTTAAACTATTTCGTACAATTTTTTTTTATTGTTTCTTAAAATTTTTAATATTGTGCTTAATTTTTATTTTTTTGTGTTTATAAAATTGCAAGAAGATTTATCATTTAGAAATCGAGTATAAAATGTTTATTAAACGGATACACATTTTTGCTAAAAAAACATCGTAATTTATAGTTTAGATATACTTTGAAATTGTGTATCGTGGTGAGAAGTGAAAATGTTTGCTGGAATTGATGTCAATATATGCAAACGTTTTTATGTGATTCGATCAAAGTATGAACACAACACTTCTCAAAGGCTCGATATGGTTATTCATTGAATTCAAAATAAAGTAATTGTAACTACATTTAGCTGTGCAACGAAATCAGGATAAATTGAAGGTCATCAAAAATTTTGAAGTGAAAAATCAAGTCGTTAAAAAATCTACGTTCTTTTTTTAACGTTCCATCTAAAAATCAGTAATTTATTTTTTTTTTAAATCGGTGATTTATCTCTTTAAAAATCAATGCACTCCGTGCATAATGTATAATGTCAATTTCTTTTATTTATTTTAATTTGATCATTTTTCGTTACCCAATATTCGTTTCGATTTCAGAATCAATTGGAATGTGAATCATATTGCAGTGTCGATTTCTATATATTTCATTCAGTCCATTTTTTAACTCGACGTTACCTTCAACCTTTTTCGATCTCGGAAGAAACTGGTAATAGACCGAGGGGGCGAACACATCGATAAGTTCTCAGTATATAGTCGCGATTAGCATGTCGTCGAAGGCTCGTAGTAAGTTAAATACAACCTGCGCTCACGGAGCTCGACACTTGTGCCCGCACCTCGCGAGTACTTGTTTCTTTTTTTTATTCCTTTTTTTTATTACCGACAAGTATACCGGTTGATGAGAAAAATTCTCGTCTATTGCACTCGGGATTTATACCCGCGATGAGATTCGCGATCGTAAACAGCTTAGAGCCCCTTTTCTGAGTTTTAATAATGATCACGGTAACATTTTGTCTCGTACACACCTTCGACCGCGATTGTCGTCTTCCGGCTCTTCCCGCATATACATTTTTTTTTCTATCGATATTTTCTGCGTGATCTTCCATAGAAATGTTCCTTTTCCTTACCCATCATCCGACGAGGATAATAAAGAGCGGAAAAGTCAAATGTGAACTTTGACCGCGCGGCTGGAAAAATAAAAATAATTGCTCGAATCTCTTGTATGCAATTACGAGAAGGCGTATTTGCGAAATTATAGTGAGATTCATCGGATTTTGATCGTGGGAATCTTCAAAAGTACAAAAACAACTTTGCCACGATGTTTAAAAAATTTTTTTTTTTTAATTTATAGAATTTTTTTTACTGAAATCAAAATATGTATCAATACAGATTATTTCGAATAATTTTTCGTGATTTTAAAAATTTTCGTAAAAATAAAAATAACTGAATGGCAAATTGTTATGGAAAAATATTTTATTTATATTTTTTTTTTATTAAAATGCATTTTTTTTCTTGGCTAATGGATGTGAAAATATATGAACATGCAGATTACAAACCTACGTGATTTTTTTTAACCTCTTCGTTGGAATTTCAGTTCGAGAATGATTTAGGATCGAGACGAGAGCGTTTTAAAAATTTCACATCGCATTTCATTTCGATATAATTTATGCAAGTTTATTTTTTATTTTTCGAATATCGGCACATTATATGGCGCGATTACTGACTCGCGCGAACCAGACGCAGTCCAGAGGTCGCACCTGTGCAGTCCGAGATCGGAAATTTCTCCGATGATGAGAACGCGCGAGAATTTGCATGTTAGCGCCTCTCACACTCCCGTACGGAACGCAATGCTCATCCGCTGTCATTCGGACGCTTTCATGCTTCGTAGAAAAAAATAAATTCTAGCCTCTCTCGACTCTCTCGTATTATTGTCAGCAACTTTCCAGCTGACTGATACTCTGGATCTTCCATGACTTTTCTGCACAAAGGGTGATCAGAAAATTCACTCCAATATAATTCTTCCCAACAATATGCAACAATGAAATAATTTTCCACGAGAAATTTTAACATAAATACTGTAGAACGATTAAAAATGTAAATCCAAATTCACAATATAAAGGACAATAATTTTTACAATTTCATGGTTAAATCGACAATTCTTTCATTTTTGTCATTTTTTAAAATTAAAAAATATTTTTTCGCTCTGTTTCAGGTAAGAGACTCATTTGGACTCATACTGCATTCACGTAAGTGAATAATAAAGTCGTAAAAAATGTTTACGACGTTGCATTTTCGATAATTTCTTTTATTTCGAGAAAATTGCGATCCTTATCATGTTTTAACGAAGATATTAGTGATAAAATGTCCCGTTAAAAAAAGGACACCCTGTGTAGTTTGGCTGTTTGGCGCATACGTGAATGTGTATGCGCGAGTATCGCGATGCATAAACGCTTTGTGAGCGGAGGTAGGTTCGTTTATATTCGAGACTCGTTTAACACCCTGGGTCGTTCTCGAGGCTCGGAGAGTAGCAGTTCGAGGCGTAAACGCCAGCGTCGCAATGCGTCGATAGGTCAGCTTCTTATTCTCGCAAAACGCATCCGCGTTAGACGCGCATCCTCATATGCACCAGGAAGCGAATAACTTTTATGAATCGATACACCGCTGACGCGTTTCGATAAGCTTTCTCCTCCCCTGCAATTTTTTATTGCAAAATTCACCATGTTAACAAATTATTTTATTGAACAAAAAAAAGGATAAAAAAATCGAGGTTCGATTCATGATCAATAAATTATAATCATTAGACAAAAATTAATTAAATTTCAACCAGATCTCGATTGAATTGATAGAAAATTGAAGTATTTTTACGATTTCTTTGCATTATTACCGTCAACTGGCACTGTGCTCAGTTGTATTAAAATCAATTCAAATTACGCCGATTCGAGAGCGCTTTGTATTAATTATGAATTACAATTAAATTGAATAATTTTTATCACGTTGACACCGTTTTGAACTCCGTAATAAACCAATTATAGGATTCAGATAATTTGATTGTGAATATTACATTTTTTCAATATTAAATTACAATTTAATTAAATTCATGATATTAAGAATTTGGGTCAGTTTGGATATTGAGGGAAAAAATGTTTTTATATATTTTCGTTCTATTAATTCTCCAGAATTTTCAGATTATTTTTGGTTACAAAATAAACTCTAGTAATATTTTTATTATTTATTTCTTAGAGACGCGACCGCACGTATAAAACTTGCATGTATGCATAAGCAAATGACGGATCAGGATATGAGAATATTTACGAGCATTTTTATTATTTATATTATTTACACCCTTGTGACTGACGCTATTTTAAAACCGTAATAGACTCGATGCAAAAAAATGAAAACGTATAGAGAATTGCAGTGCAGACATAAAATGTTGTGACAGTTCGAAGATTTAGGATAAAACACTTCTATCGTTATTGATTAGCGAAAATATATTGATCGGAGATATCGGAGCTGACAATTGAGCGAAAAACCTTTGCTCTCGCAATCGGCGGGATTTCTGCGCCTATTTTCCGATTTATCGCATATCCATTAATCGCCAGTTATGGCTTCTGAACGTAAAAGTTTTTTTATGGCCTGGCCGCGATAGCGTTCGAGGAACGTTAAAAGTTTCAGTTCCCCTTTCTTTTTCTTTCGCGTCCAGCGGCCTTTTGCGCGCTGTCACGATTTTATGTACCTTTATCCACAGGTCAGGCGTTTCGTCATCTCTTACGTCTTTATTTTCTCTTTTCCTCTCATAATTTTCACGGGCAAGGAAAACAATTTATTCGAAACATCATTCGAAAATAATTCTTCACGTCTACTGACTCAACGATAAATACTTAAACACTTAAACACTTAAACAGCAACATTGATGCTCAACGAATCTTTAATCTCTAATAATTTTAACACCGTTTAATACACATATTAAAACCAATTTTTATTATTTAGATTCATAATTTTTATCTCAATTTTCTCAGAAATTGATATTCTCATATCTATTTATTTTTTAATGTTTTTATTCGATATATAACCTATCTTTATTAATCTCGAATTGATAAATCTTTATCTGTGTTCTGCAAAAAATTGAAATTCTCGTCTCAATTTTTTTTTTTCGTATCTATCGTACGTCGAAAGATTTACTATCGATTTCCGGATGTTTAGGTCTCTTTCGAGTAACCTCCGTAGATCTTAGTTGGGTGATATGGCTACGAAAATTGATGTAGCTCTCGGTTTGGCTTTTACCCTTATACCTGAGTACCGGAAGGTGCGAGTGAATTTCAAAGGGTTCGGAATCATGGGGCATAATCGAGAGAGGGAGAGAAACGTGTGCTCTTCCTCTCCGTCTGCTTTTTCGATGAAGCACGCACAGGAAAGTGTAGCAAAGTACGACAGCGCACAGGCGAAATTGAAATTGGAATTGAAATTGGAAATCGGAGAGTGATACGATGGTAACCATCGCCGCATATACATATATATAGCAAAAGATTCTTTCTCTCTTTCTCTCTCTCATGTTCTATGCACGAATCCAGAGGATCTTCGACTCCAGGCGATCGCGAGTGCAGAGAGAAAAGTGCGAAGATGCCAATTTTTTTCCTCACTTCAAGCGCCACCTGTCCCTATCTCGATCCTTCACAATCGCTCACCTTCGATCCACGCCTGATGCTTTTTTCCTCTTTCTTCATTCTATTTATTCTGTTAAATCGATTTTACTCCATTCTCGAGAAATACTTTTCCTCGTTTTCTCATTACTCTGTTTTTCTTTTTTTCCTCGTCACTTCTTATACATTCTCGAGATAATTTCATTTTTATCAGATTCCAATGATTTTCCTTTTGGATTCTTTTTTTCATCATTTTTCAAATTTTTCACACATTTTAATTTTTCCATTTTCATGAAATATTTCTCTTCCATTCTTTTTAATTATGCATCATCTGTTTTTTCTAAATCGGTAATTTTTTATTTTAATCCAAAAAAATATATTGTGTTTTTTTCTTCTTTTTCCACAAAATTTTTTCAACCAATTTTTTTTATTAGCTGTCAAGTTATTACAAGTTTTATTTCATTAAATTCTTGGTTTTTTCAAACTTTACATTGTTTCATCCGTTACCTTTTTTATTAACTCGCAAATATCTGGGGAATTTTATTTCACTTGTATCTTTTCACTGTGGCAAAAATAAATACCGGATTTACGAGTTTTCAGATAAATATTCTCGTTAGCAATAATCGATAGATTGATATTTCACGGAAAATTGTGGGACATCGGTGGTGGCGCCTCGTCGCACTTTCCCTATCTTCCTTCTATTCTCTCTTTTCCTTCTCCCGCTGGATGCGTTAGCCTCTGACGTTTGACATTTTATTCGTTGATGTATGATTTATCTGCTGATCGGGGCGTAAGATTTCTATATGTCAGAATAGATATACCATTTTTTTCACCGATTTCAAAACGTGGGCGTTTTTTCACTTTCTTATTTTTCGCATAAACAATTTCTTAAATACTTTTTCATTGCGTTGAAAATTAACCGGACCTTAAAGTTATTTGCCTACAAAGAATTGCTGAATTCGATTTAAACAAAATTTGCATCGGTTGATGTTGATCATGTTCTCGGAATAATAAAATAAAGAATACAAGCTGGAAAAATTCTCGTTGCAGAAATTTTATCAGGAAGGCGAATCTCTATCGCCATAATAATATCTTTATTGATAAACAAGTTTCGCCGATCGTACACGTACCGTTTTGTTTTCGATTTATTGTTCTCGACTCCATTTCAATGATTTTCATCTTACGTCTGTGTCTGCTGGCTGGACTATAATTTAGACTCTTCTTTTCGAGTGATACCTATTTCATACACGTCTCAAGAACACGCTTGACATTTGAGAAGAAAGAAAGTCTCTTTTACACTTTTTTTTTTCATCTTTTTTCCAATATAATTTTCAACGGTATTATTTCTGCATTTATATTCGACACAAAGTTTTTTTTCAATCAATTTTCTTCGCGAATGACTTTACGGTGCGTTGAATTGTTGTACTTAACCGTTCGAGCGATTCTCTGTCTGTGCTCACTTTTTCTCTTTACTCAATTACAGCGATTTGACATTTTCTATATACGGATTCGTTTAATGTTTTTCTCGATTTCGCAAATTTCATTTTCTTGCATCGATAGTTTAATTATTCTCCGCTCTTTCATTTTTCACACATCAACGATTCGTGTCAACGGCGTTGATTTTACAAGCCAGTGGACGAACATTTTGCCAAACAACTTTCGCGGAGCGTCGTTCCGAGCAAACTTTTTCGTCTCCAGGTTCTCTTTTTTGCCTTCTTTCATTAGAGATCTAGACTTTCTCCCCGCGATATACTTTTTCCATCCGCACAATCCAATTGTTGTCGACAGTCACTTTCATCCTCGAAAATATTTCAAACGAAAAAAAAAATCCTGAAAATAACAGTACTTATATTTAATTTAATTTAAACGAAAACTACTATGACGCGAATTTTATTTTTCTCGATGCTCATCACTCGTTGATCCTCAACTTTTTGTACGTCCTGAGAAAAATAAAAACGCACTGCCATTTTGTTCCCGTTTCGATCGACGTGCAAAATTGGAGTTCTCTCGATATCCCATTTTGAGTTAAAAAAAAATAATAGAACGAGAGAAAACTATAAATTTTATTCTTAATCGTTCCCGACGGGTCGTTAATTTTCACGATCGTAGAGTACGATTTGGTCGTGTCAGAATGGTATAGTTTCGCCGTGTGTCGTGGTCGACTGGGGACACATTTTGAGCAGAGCCAGCATAACTGTTATGGTAAAACGTAAAAATAGCGTTGTACCGAGAGTTTACCGGCGTGCATATATATACGTATACACTTATAGGTCGATGAGACGAAGGATAAGGGCTCTATATGTAGAGAGGATAGAATCGAGGGTTGACGGAGTGTACACACATGTACATATTGCAGCAGTGCACTTTCCTCGGTGCACCCTCATTAACGGACGCGAGCTTTCTCTCTCTCTCTCTCTCTTTTTCCCGCGCGACGTTATTAATGTAACTGCAGGAAGAAAAGGAGAGGCGAAAAATATGAAACTATACAAACGTCGGAACGGCCAGTCACGAAGAGAGCTTGCTCGTGTGTAATCGCCCACGACGATGCCATTATATGTATATACACACCACCTTATTCGCCACATACACTGCCGACTAAAAGTTTCATGTCTCCGAAAAAAATTATTGCTATCTTAAAACAATATGGCACAAATTTACAAGTGATTCAAAAAAGGCTACTGCGAGAGACGATAAACAAGTTTTTAATCCATGAAAATACTTTCAGTCAATTGTCCGCATGGCATTTTATGCAAAAAATGTGAGAAATTGAGATTTTTTCTCTGGAAGATTATCGTATTAAGAGTATCGTAAAAATAAAATGATTTTTTTATTTAAGGAGACTGTAAACTAAAAAATTTATATTAAAAAAACTTCACAAGTTTACTAAAAAGTTTATGCCATATGATACACACACGATTAAAAAAATGCTACTTCAGGAGATGTAAACAAATTTTTAATCCACATTCAATTAAATTAACCAAAAAATGTTATGTATAAAATTGAAAAATTTTAGATTTAGAATCAATTCTCTAAAACTTAATCTTTTAAAAATACCTTGAAAAAAATTCGAACATGGAAACATTTTTTTTCAATTTGAGTCAACGAATCTCAATTAAATACGTGACTTTTCTAATTGTCCATAAAAATCTCTATCATATGGTAAAAAAATCTCAATATACGAAAACAAACGAATAAAGACGGAACAAATGAAACGAAAAAGTCAATTATTATTTCTTTTCAAATTAATTGTTTTAAGAATACTGAAAACACAGTAAAAAGTTTCTATACGTTGACCTCGTGAAAATCTGACTTTTGGCTGGCAGTGTACTCGAAACGGCCGGTGCTCCTTGCTGTAATTATGGTAATGCAAAAAGAGAAAAACTAGCAAAATCCTTATTCCTGGTAAAGTCAATACGGCTCTATCGATTCGAATGCCCCGACACCTTTTTTTTGTTCCTCCAGAATAAATCGCGTTAATTAATGGTGCGCGCATTCTTTATTTTCTGACATGTACACGGATTATAATATCGAGCGAAAAATAATAAGAATATACACGAACCGCGTGTATTTTGAAACATTATCGGAGCTTGCGTGTGTCGGGGAAAGCTGCTCGCGAAACTTCGGTCAGCGCTCTTTTAGAATCAGAACCCTAAACGAACGGTTAGCATACATCGAGGATTACACTTGAACTCGCGAGCTCTCGACCTTACGTTCCTTCTCCTCCGAGTCGTGCTAGCAATCCCAATGAATTCCACTCCCGCTCGCTTATTCGCGCATGCAAAGCGAACGTATTCGATCTTCCGAGTGAAATTCGAGAGAGTTTTCAAATCTTTCATCAAAATTATCGTTCCTCGCCGATGATTTTTATCTCGTGAGAGAGGTCAAGTTCTTTCGGAAAGTATTTTCCATTATTCGCGAACAATAATTGTTAGAGTAGTATTGTATAAATAATTAAATATTTTTAATATTTGTAAAAAAGGACTTAATATTTTCATAAGGTAAATAACTTCGAACCCTAATCGGGAACCGACGTAAATTTCTTAGTCGCGAAAAATCCTAAAAAATTACAAAAATCACGCTGAAAACAGATAAAAATTAAATGTTAGAAACAATTTTTTGTGCTTTTTTTAGTGATTGTATAAAAGAGCAAATTCTATCAAGTGCGAGATAAATAATAATACGCGAGATCAGAAGCATAACGCGATTTCTCCAACGAAATTGACGTTCGTTTATTTCAATCCGGCAGTCTCGGGGTAATTGAACAATGGAAACGGAACGTCGGAATCTCGAGAAAAATTAGCATCCGTATAGTATAGTAGCGTAACTTAGAAAATTAACGGTCGGTAACGGAAGTTAGAGGGACGAGTGATAAAAAAAGTGTCGGGGAAGGCGTTTTAATGAGTGCTCGCAAATATAGCGGAAGTCACGCCGTTCGATGACTCTCTGTCTTGCTCGTCTCTCGAAAATTCTCTCTCTCTCTCTCTCTTGCTCTTTTATTCCGTTGTCATCGAGTTCTCGCCCGGCATTAAGAGTTTCTCGACCTGCCGTTCACGATCGACCGCAACGAGATTTCATTCCGCACGCCTATATCCTCTCTCGAACGAAACCGCAGGAAAAACGTCGCTACGACGACCTGTGCGACCAACGAGGTCTGCTTCTTGTAATCCTGTCTGAGCGAGGCTTTCTCTGTGTCGAAGTTCCTTATGGCGGCAAAGACCCGGTTTTCTAGCTGAAACTTAACAGATCGAAAAGATTTACTCCTACAACGACGATTCGCTCGCTCACTTTTAGCATCCAAGAGAATCCAAGAACCGTTTTCCTATGACATTATTCGGGTGAATCTTAAAGGATTGAGTGATGAAACATCATCCAGATATCGAACGTCATTCATCAAAATCGAAATAATTTTCTCATTTTCTTGTTACTCTTATACCGAGAAGCGATGATATTTTGTTGAATGAAAATTTGTCTCGACACATAATGACCATAATAGATAAAATAAAAGGGCGAAAAGATACATAATTCGATTACCAGGGCCGCATCTGTCGATTGATTTTTCCGATATGTGTGTTGGTCGATGAAATTTCTGACGAGAGCGGCAAATGCTCGTTGAAACCACGCTGACGATCTAATTTCGTTCGTATCGATTCACCACGAAGGGGTCGGAAAAGGTTTTCCTCAACGAGAACCAGGAGTCGATTAATTGGCCCTTAATCGGCCGATTACTCGGTCGCGAGGCCGTCAGCATACGATGCCTCGCCTCAGGCAAGACTCGTGCACCACCAGATTCACGTTCATTACGAAAATTAATAAGTGCGTCTAGCATATGACATACTCTCTCGTGTCTCCTGACTTCAGATGAATCAAGCTGTATACATATGTATATTTGGATCCGCAATTACATATTGCTTCCTTCGTCCGTTATTTTTTTTTCTTTTCTGTCATACGTTTATATCGATTCCAATTATAATTTAGTGATAAAAAAATCGTAAAGATGCAGTGTCTTTTACTTATAGTAAGAAATCAATTTTTTTTGAATTTTTCCAATCTATTTTTTTGCAAATATCTCCAAAACCATTCGCTGAACTCCAAATGTGAAGCCATCTATTTAAAACAAACCTATTTTTTTCTTTCGAATGGCGTTGGATTCATTCCAAACCGCTCAATCATCAATCTCGAGATATCATCAATTTGCAATTATGTAATTAAAATTTTTCGTCAAAATTTTTTCAAGAAAACGTCATTTTAGAAGGATAATCCTTATGTCTGAATCTCGTTTTTTTAATCAAAAAAGAAAAAATCTGTATTCATAGATTTTCGAAACATTCTTTTACAATTTGAATAAAAATAAATGTTTTTGTTTACTATAGCAAAAGCACTTGTTTTTTTTGAAAATGTATTTTTGCCTCGAGTCTCTACCGCGACTTTTGACATCGACATTTGAATTTTCAATTAAATTTTTTTCTACGATTTCTGCTTCATCTTCTCACTGTTTTTCGGTCATATATACGTTTTATACATTTTGATCTAAAAAGTGATAAGGCGCATTTTACGACCAGCGGAATTGTATTTTGCTTTTTCAAGTCATCGACTCGGTTGAAGTCTCGGTAACGAGGATATGATTTCAACAGCTCGAAAGCTTTCCTTCAATGCGTATTTCATCGCTCATTTTTTGCTTTCACCTCTATACTTTTTTTACTTTCCTTTGTTTTTTTATTTAACCGTTCTTGGTTTCGTTTCTATTGCTCTTTCGCCCGTGTTTTTCATTTCGCCCGGTATCGCAATTTCAGTTTATAAATAAAACGTTGAACCCTGAGATTTAATATACATTTTATGACGAAACCGGATCGATACGAGACGAGTGAATGTATTATATATTTTTTGGCAATGAGAAAATTATTGAGATTTTTCTGTTGGTGTTCTTTTCCAGTGCATGCTCTTAATAGCGGCAATAACCTTTTATACCAAAAAAGTCAACATTAAAATTTCATACAATATTTTTTGCATAGTTTCAAAAATATAATCATGAAATTTTACAAAATTCAAAAATAAATAATATTCAATAAATATTTTAATATTTAAGAATTTGAGATTTTACCCACAAAACTTTAGTTTTCATCCTTATTTCGATTATATACGTCTGAGCGGAATTTCTCCAAATTGAATCGTCAAAGGAGTCCAGGAGCAAAAAGTGAACGAAATTTTCGGCGAGACTGAAATCTTGAGCTCGCTCTTGGTTTTCGGCAATTAGTGTCGAGCATTTGTAGCTCAAACGTTTCACTTTCCTTCGCTCTCTCTCTTTTTCTCTAATAAACGTATAGCTCTCGTTTCTCGTTTTCATCTCTTCGCTTATTTTTTTTTCTTCTTACTTTCGGTAGAAATTTCCGGCACTTGCTTTTCATCACCTTGCCATCAAGTCGACTGGCGAATGAAAGAAAAGAAAAACACGCGGACTGTCACCTCTCGTGATTTCCTCGGTTGTGAACCGCGCGTGTAATAGCGGAGCTCTCGGTTCGCATTCTCTGCGCGTCGTCGTAAGAGCGTTTGCCTCGAGGGTTGTTACCGAATTGGGTGGTATAACGAGTTGCGGTAAAGTTGCAATTTCGCACGCCTTGGCTCGCGGCGAGAGAGGAAAAAAAAAGAAGAAGAAACGCGTGCTCGCAATCGGCGGAGGATCGTAACCAACGACCATATCCCAATGACGACAACCCTTCCCGACAACTTTTCTCTCCTCCTTCGCTTATTTTTTTCGCTCTCGCGGTTTTTCACCCCTGGCTAGCGAGACACTTTTTCCACCCATCCTTCGCGAAAACTCGAGAAAGCCATTTTATATCAAATTTCAACTTCTCCCTTTTACACACGTGCTCCGCCGAGATCTCTCGCGAACCGGGGATGATCGCGACGTCGACGAATGAAGTCCAGAAAAAAGAATCCTCAGCAAAAAACTACATACAGAGATAAAGCGGATATGAAGAAAAATTTGTTGTACGAAATATCTTGTCAATGGAGGATTCTACTAAATGAAAAAAAAAACGAAGACTCGATAAAAAAAATTGAAGTGCAACAGAAGTTGCGAGGGTGAAAATGGCAAAAGGACGAGATACATCGAGGGTGAGAAATTCCTCGCTGAGGTCGGACAATCTCCGTTCGAAACTTGTCGGACATGTGTAGGATAGGAAAGACGCGAAGTGGACACGGGCGAGCGGGTCCTCTTTCCCTCGCGACGCTCGAAAAATTGCAGGCTTTTCATATACCGGGAAACTCGCGACAATCCTCTTTCCTCGGCTTCTCTCTCCGCACCTAGACACTTAACCTTTCTTCTTCATTCTCGATGGAATTCCACTTCGGACGCACGCCGGAAAACTTTTCAACTTTCGATCCGGTACCCTTGATAAACGTCGCAAAGAGAGCAATGTACTGCGAACGTACATGCACACGTATATATCTGGGAATACAAAATATATGTACTTGAGATTCGTTGAAAATCCTCCGAAGAAAAAAAGTACGGATGAACCACTTCAATTTCTTATCAGACAGATTTTATGACGTTATTAAAAGAAAACGGAGCAGAATGCGACGAATCGTATAAAAACGAATTCTCGCCTCGTGTGACGGAACAAGAGAATTTTTTCGAAGCGTTTTCATCGAGCGAATCCTTTTCTTCACACAGGATGAGAGGAAAAAGTTTGAGCGTCTTCGATCGCTTTTCATCTCGCGAATATTAGGGAGCGGCGCGGTCTCGCGAACTTCTTAACATAATATTGACTTTTTAAGAAGCTTAGCGAGCAGCGAGTGAGTCAATAACTGTTTCAGAGCTATTTCAATTTAAGTCTTATATCGAGGAAGTTGGATATCGCGGAACGATCGCCTCTGTCGGATATAAAGTATTAGCCAATCATCGAAAAGCTCGCTTCGTCCAAATTTAAGCTCGAAAAGATTTTCTTTGCTGAGCAAAGGAATAAAATCCAACAAGATCCTAAGACGTAATGTAAATTTCTGCGCGCTATTCAAACGATCGTGCAGACAACTCTTTGCATTCTTTAACGATATTCTCTCAATAATTTTCTTTGAGCTTTGCATTTCGGAGATTATGTGTATTTAAAATCCGATTTTCCGTACGAAATATGACATTTACATTGGAACATTTGTATTAAGGATCTTTTATATTTTATTATGAATATTTTTTTTCACTCGAGTCCGTTTCGTAGATGTTCAAATTATTTTATCTGTACTTTTTCGCAATCGAAGCTGTCCCCGTATCGAATTTTTCCGAGATTTTCTCCACAATTTTCACTGCATTTTTCGCTTTTGAAATCGTATCCGCAGGCATATGATTTTAAGGACGAAATATATGCAGTTTACACGTGGAAAATTTTTGAGGATCTTTTCAATCAAGTATACTCGCATTCCTTTGGCACATCACTTAAATTAACGACGGATTCGCGTATATATTTTTTCCTTTTTCTTCGCGCAGGGAGCAACTCATTTTCAGTCTAGCGAGCAAGGAGCGCGTTTCTACACGCGTTCGACTGTGAAAGATCTCCGCGAGCACAGAAACTGTCGGAAGGAGAGTAAATAAAGCGATCGGTCGTTTTTTCAGCCAATTACAGTCCAATTAAGTCTTTGTCATTCCGAAGAATTTTCCTCCTTTTTCATCTCCTATTCCACTCCGTCACCGAGCTCCCTTCGCTCGACCTTTCACTCTTCTCCATTTGTTTCGCTCCAGAATTCATCTGCCTTTTCGCTTCAAATTCGAACCTTCAAATTTTCTTCTTGGAAGCCTCTTCTTCTTTTTCTTTTTTCCGCTTGATTCGCAGCATCAGAGTGCAACCTTACGTTTTATTCAGGTGCGCTCAGGTGTTTTTACCAGAAAATCCCTCTTCTCTACTTTTAAATTACCTTCGTGCTCTTTAATTGTATTTTCCTCTTTTCTCCTCCGTCTCGACTTATCTTGACGTTTCTTTACTCCTAACACACTTTTCTCCTTTTTTTCTCCTTCTTTTCTTTTATCTCTGCTTCTTGTAGCGCAAATGCCTTTTGCTCTTCGCTGTGTATACTCAATCAACTTGTCAAACTCTCGACTTCGTCTTCATTCTCACCTTTGCACACTTCAATTTAACTTATTAGTTTCGTGTAGAATTCATTTTCAAGCGTACTTCATTCCTTTATCATCGGACAATTTTCTACTCAATCATTGAAATAAAATTCAGGGATTATCAATCTTGCCAATGTACAGAGGAACTTCGATATTCTTTCTGATTTAATTGATTTTTTATCTAAATTTCCATCTACAATTGCACGAGCAGAAGACTTATGTATACACATTTACATACGTTCTTCGTACTACGAGATTATAATTTATTATGAATGCTTGTGAATAATTGTGAATTGTATCTAAGCAACGGTTTTGTGAATGTTTCACGATGACGATGAAGTTGAAAAATCAAATATGATCAAACTTGTCTTTATCGATTAATTGTGATGTTGAGAAAAGTTAATAAAAAGTAAAAAAATAATTAAGAACAAAGTTTAGTATTGCGGTGATCAATTCCAGGGTTTTACTGATTTTCTGATTTACTGAAATTCAGTAAATTTCTTTAGGGATTTTTTCGAATTTCAATGCCGATCGTCAAAACGTTTAGTATCAATTTGCGCAAATTGGTAGAGGACAAAGCGTACACGTTCTATAAATTTGCGTTTCATTGTTTCTGAACGAGAGGGCTCGATGGATTTCCATTCGCCTTTTAGTTTATTGATGAGGGTCCGTTCGGTTGGTCGCTTCAACAGGAGTTGAGTCATTACCCAAGGCAATCAACTCGAGGATTTGTGTTTAATCGTTTCACCGTACCGATCCTCGATATACCGGAAGCTTAGCTCTCTTCCAACTTCCGTCCGAATCAGCGATATCTCGGGACTTTGAGTTTCATCAATTCCAACCGGTTTTCCATCGCTTCTGTTTATCGAAGCGCTACGTAATCCAAAATTGATGCGTTCCAGGACTCTCATCCAAGAAAGGAATGACTTCTGGAAATTCAAGAACATCATTGCCCGTGACGACTCGATTTTATATTGCTCACTAAATTATCTCATCCGAAAACTCATTTTTTTTCCAAATATATTTTACCATATACCGAGTTTCTCTTTTTCTTCGTATTTTTCGAAAAGACGCTCAGAACGCATTTATACGAAGAATATACAAATGATGAATGAAAATAAATGTTAAGCCGATCCTGAATCTTTTGTACTTTTTCCCGGTATCCTCGTTTTGATAAAAGCGTCTGCATACACGTATATATAACGGAGAATCGCCATTTTTCCGAGATAAAAATGCCAAAGAGGAACAAATAAAACTCTCATGGAAGAAAAATTCGCCCGCAGATTTCAAGCATACTTCATCCATCACGGTCGTTCTTCCATCGACAGAGATGACCAAACTGAAAGAGAGCAGCATCGGAGGATCATTTCTCTAATATGATAGGTCAGCGAGTGATAAATTAACGACAGAAACATCCCTCGTCCGGATTTTCGTACTTTTTCGCGCATACGATATAATTCCTCGCGCTGCTATACTATTTAAACGCGCGCTCACTCGATCATAGCCATGAAAATTATGAGAAAAAAGTCTATTTCGAGAGAGCGGGCGCTCGTTTTTTCGCATTTTCACGAACATAAATACAAACGCGGGATGAACGAAAATAGGAAAAATTTCGCGATAACGGATTGACCGAAACAAGCGAGGATATTTTTCATCGCCATAGAGAGTTTCTCGGGTGAATCGGGGTCATCCAGGGACGATAGTACGTACCATGCCGCTGGCAGAGAGAGATGCTGATGGCATCAGGGGCGAACCGTTAGCGGACCAAAACCCGCGCGGACGTTCATCAATCACTCCCGAGGCCCGGATCCATCAACAACGTCATTTCCGCATGTCTGGGACTGGCTCCAACCCCCATTGGTCGAGCTTTCTTCCCTCTCGCTCTCTCTCTCTCTTCGTTCCTTCCCACTTTTCATACTCTCCCGCGTATTTTCCTTGCCGAGTCACTTCCTTTCGCCAGTACGCCCTCTCTCACCATCGTTCATGTGCCGAGCCGGGCTTTCCTCCTCGCGTTCAGAATCCGTCAGCGTGTATACGTTTTGCTTCTCGAATTTCAGCGGGTCCGGAATTTCACCATGAAACTTTTTATTGTCGAGACTTTGCAGAAATTCATTGCATCGCTCAAGAACTTGAAGTTATTCGCCTGGACTGATGCGTATCGTTAAATTCATTTTTTCAGGGATATCGTTTATATACATATGATACTTTTTGTAAGAATTATTTAACGTAGATTTAATTTAATGAAACATCAT
Source organism: Cremastinae sp. B BG-2022a (assembly GCA_030522605.1). NCBI lineage: Eukaryota > Metazoa > Arthropoda > Insecta > Hymenoptera > Ichneumonidae > Cremastinae sp. B BG-2022a. The sequence goes on from JAPYYX010000062.1 coordinate 93,072, forward strand.
TTTTTTCGATCGATTTTTTAAATTCTTTTTATCACCAGTTTGTTACGGGATTAAAAAAGTACTATAAAATCGTGCCCACAGAGATCTTTTATAATATCAAGAGTCATCTCTGATGCAAGGAAGATTTCATCCAATACTGATATGAGAAAGCCTCAAATTCCGAAATCTCACGATTTGTCTGTGAGTCGGCTCAGAGCGTGATTTTCGATTCTTTTATTCCAGAGCACGTTCAGATATTTTCGGGTTCGACGAAAAAAAAATGCTCTACAAATTCTTGAATAAAAATTGGAGCTTGAATCATAATAATGCATAGATAATATGCAATTCATGTTTTGTACACTTCCTAGATCCCTGTACTAATATAAATATTAATCGTAATCGATATTCATTGTTGAATAATATATTAGCATAAGAATAATAGTGAATTCTGGTCTACCCTCAATTTGGGTATACTGGATAAAATATTCTTAGCCTTATCGCGCGCGATATTTTACCGACGGAGCACTCAGGAATTTCCCGTGTGAAGAGCTCACGCGAAACAGCTGATAACAATCATGAAAATTGGGTCATGGCGTCGAGTTCCTTGAGATTTACGAATCGAGGAGAGTTATCGGAATTTTTATCACTGTTCCAGCAGACGGTAAAAAAGGACAATACATATTCAGGAATTGCTCTTTCCCCGTCGATGCTTTTCTCTCGTACATATTGCTGGAGGACGAATGGTTCGATGAATCATGGCGTGTATAGAGTCATTGATCGACGATGATTGTTCATCTTTCGTGCGATATACCCACAATCGGTTTTCTCTCTCTCTCTTTCTCTCTCTTTTAACAGAGAAGATAATGGAAGCGGAATAAAAATAAAAGATATTGGGAGCGTTTCAATGGCTAAAAAACACGCCCCGAAAACCTGATAGGAGAGAGAATTACGAGGCGTCGAGAGCGACCGAGGACCAGCTGCATAGCCCGGAAGTTTCTCCCCCCTCGCTCTTCTTTTTTCTCTCTCTCTCTCTCTCTCACCCTCTTTCGATCTCCATGTCCATGCGATTTCGAATTGCACTGGATAACCGTGAGACGTATCGCTATACTGACGTGGATATGTATATGGATGTATAGAGACGTCGGTATACACAGAAACAAAATCGTAGTGTGAATTCCGGCCTCACGAGCGTATGGGAAAAGAGGCCATGAGGCAGAAGGACGTAACTAGGCGTTGTTGATCATGGAAATTTGCTCGTATCGCGGCGTTTTTCACTCCTCCGACGTCGATACGTTCCGGAAGAGACGAGAATCCAGGCAAAGACACGTAATCGCTGCCTCTCTCGCTCCCTCATCGTCATGAATTCTCTCTTTATCTCCGCGGATTTTAATCCCCGAACGCGCATCGTGTACTATGCCTATACGTAGACTCGCATTATAGTTTATGGCTTGAGCGAATTGATAACGGTTTGATGGGATTTTCGTGAGGGTAATATACACTGTTAGCTATCTCTCTCTCTCTCTTTCTCTTTGTATCTATTTATCTCCTTTTGCTCTCTTCACTATACACGTATCGAATGTGTTCACCTTCACTGACACTTTCCGTCGAATTTATACTAATACAGGAAACTTCCGTAAGCAGATTATGACGCGGTGGATGCGGCTTTAACGTGCACAAATTCCATACCTGCATGCATGTATTATGACTGCATGGGAACTTAATTTTGTCGAATTTTCAGTCCAACGCCCGTTCGAATTAAAGTGTTTTCCCGAAATTGCTAAAAAATGTTAATAACGTTTTTCAGCATTTTATCTTTTTTTCTTCGATTTATTCAAACTTTTAACTGCTCTGCATTCGAAATATAATTAAAATATATATCTAAATCACCAGTTTGTATAATTTTAATAAAATTTAAATTAAATCATCATCACAATTTGAGAATTTGTTGGTAAAATTTTTTTTACATTGAAAATCATGATATTTAATTTGTCATTTATGTTCTCTGAAGTATATTTATAATTGATGATGATGGCCTGCATGTGTCAAACAGCAAAAAGTATCAAAGTTCGTCACACCGCTCGGATAGATCGAGTTACGTGAAACAATTCCGTACTATCTGTGCAGGAAAAATCTTGGCGTGATCGCTGTTTAGATACATTATGAGCATTTATCGTTTATTGTTGGAAAGACGCGTTGTTTGTTGTTAGAAGAGGCGAGGGCGAGTATCGAGTTTCCCGATGTTGAGGAATTCTCCTGATAACCACCGTGTACTGATGCCCCGGGATGTTTTACGTCTATTCACCTCATCAAAATGATTGAGCTCAAGTGTTATTATATGACTCGAATTACGCACCCTCCGTATATTACCAAACATTTATTCAAAAATTTGAAGTTTCGTAAAAGTTTTACTATCAATAATATTATTTTTACTATCATCATGCATACAAATATGTTATTTATTTCAAAAATTGTATTTTAGAAATTGAAAAAAGAAATTATGCATTTACGTGACTGAAGACACATCGTGTAATTTTTGTTACATTAAAAAATTATTTAAATTTTACACAAATGTATGTTATGATCCATAGACAAAAATTTTTATTATTATGCTTACAAGTATATTTTTCAATTGAAATTGTACTGTTTGAAAATCGCATTCGACGTCAAAATTCTTGGCATCGATATTTTCCTTTTTTTTCATTTTTCATAAAATTATGGAGTTGATCGCGGTGTATTGGGAGAAATTTGTATTCATCGCGATGTACAGAACGACTACAGCGACTGTGTGTACCTTTTCTCTATCATTTTTGCTGATGCTCGCCATTTTATCTTTGGCAAGGAGAGTCAGAGCGAAGAAAAAGGGTTTTTATAGTCGGCGGAAGATATGCAAGATGACAAGACTGCATGTATATATGCATACATATATATAATAGCGGTGATCCGAGTGCATATACTCTCGCTATTTTCTAAATTTAGAATCGAGTCTTGCCTCCATCGGTGGTCCAAGAGAGACTTCCGCTTACTTTGGCGAAAGGACTGTGAGGCGAGTAATCCACCTCTCGGTACGCTTGGAAAAATATCTTGAAAAAATAATAAAAATTGAATATAGCGAAGAAATGAATTTGAGAAAATACTCTGGGTGGAAAGACTAACGAATAATCCATATCTCGGTGCAATTGGAAAAATATTCTAAAGCGATTACAAAAAGTTCATTTGATCTGAAGAATAAACAAAAAGAGCAAGAAATAAGAACGAAATCATACTTTTTTTATCCAATACTTCGAAAAATATTTGATTTATGAAATTGAGATAGAATCGAGATTGCTCCGTGACCAGCAAATTATGTTTCGGTATAATTTGACGGAAAACATTGTGTGAAAAAATGTCGTATTTTATAGTAAACGATTTAAAAAACAACCCAAAAATGATGTAAAAACAAGAAATTAATTGGTGTTTTCTCATTAAAAATTAATTGAGTGAAAATAATGAAAAGACAATTATTATTGCGGACGTGAGGCGCGTTAACAGCGGTATCAGCAAATCGGCAAACACATCATTTCTTCTTCCTCATTTTCGCGTTTCTCGTTACATTACACAATCTCTGGTCCCGCTAAGCCAATACACACCTTTCACGAGTCAAGAGTACTTCCCGCATTCTCTCGTTTACGCGCGCGGTGTGTAAGCTCGCGCGAAACTTACATATACGAAATGTTCATATAAGCGCAAGTTCTCGGCAGGAGGTCTCGACCGCATTACCATATATTCCTCTCTTCCCCATCCTTTATTCTTTTCTCTTCTCTTTTCATTTTTTTTCTCTTCAACTCAAACTCTCGTCGTGCACATTCTCGCGTGCACTTATTTCTTTGAATTCTCGGTCAATTTTGACTCTTGGAAACAGCTTCGATCGATCTCAGAAAACACGAATCCCTTTTTAAAAAAAAATTCTTTGAATTCGCATTCGCGGTGTGCACACGACTTAAAAACGTATTCGTTATATATATGGCAGTACTTTCATCTTTCGCGTAAACTTTTTCCTGAATAGCCTCTGACATTTGGTAAAGCTTTTCGTAAAAAGTTATATGACGACCTTTTCACGCGACCTAGTAAAATTTTTAGAGCATGAAATACTTTGTACACGCGAAACGATGAGCTCTTTACTTTTTTCTCTCTCATACTTTTGCTGGTGCATTCCTCGCGAATGGTATATTTTGAAAATGATGGACAACTCGGCGAACGATATTTATTTTCCTTGGATAAAAGGAAGTTATCCTTGGGACGATATCAGTAGAAACGATAAACTCGATTAGTCTATATTCACGAGAAACGATGCGACAAATTAGCGGCTCGAAAACGATAATTCGCTGGAAATGATAAAAATAACGCGACGACTTGTCATCGTCGTGTAAATTGCTCCCGAAGACGCAAACACGCGCTGCTTGAAGGATGCTTTGTAAACACATCGATTGTTTGCTCGACAAAAAATGTTCAAATTATTTCACATCTCGAGATACAAAAATTTCAATGTTTTCTAAAACTGAACAACAAAAAAAGATGATGTAACCAAAGATCTTCGAGCGATTGATAACAAGAATCGAGAGAAAAAATATTGTCATAAAGTACAAAAATGCAAAATATTTAGCTGAATATTTGGATTATTTCTCATTTCCTTCCTGGACAAAATTTTGATGTATGTACCGTCCGATGCGCGGATAATGATATACTTCGAATCGAAGGACTAACTCGCCAGACACATTTCAATTGCGTAATAACATCGTGTCATAACTGTAAGGATAAAAATTCGGTAAAACGTTTTAAAAATAAGTGTAAAACGCGTAATACGGTCTCGTGAAACACAAAAATCAACCTCGAGTCTGGGTAAATTGACAAGACAGCCTTATGTGTATTGTTATATACATAGACATATAAATATGTACGCGGACGTATATTAACGAAGTTTGTGGAAGTGTCGGAAGCGTGGTGAACGCTAATATAATTGCGTCGTTTAACCTTGTACAATGATTAAGGCATCCTTCGTAAGGCCGTGTTACGCCGACTTATTCTCGCCTTCCTATAATAATCATCATCAGCGATCGCAAGACTATACTTTGATCATTCTCTCAGTACGCGAAATTAACGAGCCTTCTTATCGGCTTTTATCGATGTTCTCATTATTTCGACATTTGTCACATTTGTTATCGAGAAAATTTGCGCTCGCTGCTTATCAGAAGAAAACTCGAGTTTTTGAATTTTACATTGTTTCGTGTATGTGCATTTGGGTATAATTAACTCGTCTAGGACGAGGTTAATGCGTTTTGAAATGTTGTTATTCGCATGTAACGACGGGAATTAGACCGGGATTGAGAGGATATTCAAGAAAGTGGCGATTTACCGAGTCACCTAATCATTACGCTTGGTAAGATTCTCAACGACGATCGCGCTCTCTGTCCTTTATGGCTCTTAATCTTCCCAGACTCTCGGTTTACGCCGAGTGCGTGGAAGTCGTTCCGTTTTAATCCTGAATACTGATCAGGAGAATGTAGCTTTTGGGATTTGTCGTGTGCTCCGTTCCGTGATCATCAGCGTGGACGCGATTGGACCGAGACTTTCATCCCTTCCTTTATTTTTTTTCGGAAGATTTCATCTGCCATCCTGGATGAGAGCTTTTCCTGGATTTCGCATCGCCCTTCCCTCGGTTCATCAAGTTCCTCGCACGTTTCCTAAAAATCAATAGCTAAACAAAAAGTTGCTCTCGAGAAGAAGAAAAATAAGAGCAAAAGTATTCGTTTCACGTTTACTGAGTATGAATTATACAATATGGAACTTTTTTTCGCGTACATCAAAATTTTTAGCATATATGAAAATAATTGACACGCGCATGCATACTCCGGATCGTGTCTACGGGCTATATTTCATTCAGTATTACCAATTTGAGAAAAATGAGGAACTGGGAAAACGAATTCTCCGTGTTTTTCTTATAAAGGAAAGTTTTCAAAATATATTTTTCCTTGTTGTACATAAGACTGATTAGGTAATTACATTTTGCTAATTCATTTAATTTCGTTGATGCAATTGGCGAGTTTCGAGTTTCCTTGAGGGGGATGAGGAAGAAACATTTTGGAAAAAGTTTCGTAATAATCGAAAGATCTTCTCGATGAATGTGAAACGTGACAGGATCTCTCTGGTCGGCGATTGAACACGCGTGTCAATGGTGATTGCATATGGTGGCGCTTTCCCGATCTTTCGGGGGGGTTTTAGTTTCATGGATGGATGTGTATATGTGAAGAAACGCATGTTGCCGAAATATGCAGGCTCCCTCTCTCCTGACCCTGCGTATGCCTCGACGCACTCTCCTGTCTGGCGCAAATGTCTGGGGCTCCTCCAAATTATTATACGCTATACCGAGTCTTGGGCGAGGGGGTTCCTCGACGCGAATAAATGCAATGCCGCGGTGAAGGGCCGTCCCCGTCGTACGCCACAAACGTTTAGGTCACGTTCACAGTATTAAAAAAAAGTAACAGATAAAATATTCAACAATTCACTTATCCTTAACATTTTATTTAAAAAATAAAAAAATTATAATAAATACTCATTTAAATCTTAAAAATTATCAAATCATGTTGAATGAAGGAAGAAGTGTTTTGCGAATGATAGTGTGAATAATTAATACACAGGGAATAATTTTCTAAACTTTAAAAACGATGTTATTTTTTATTACAATTATCTTTTTTTATAATTTTAACATTTTTGTGCCATTAATATTTAGAAAGAAATTTTATATTTTTGGGCCCGCATTTTTTCATGAACGTAATATTGCATTTTTTACAATTTTCTATTTGTAAATAATGATTATTTTTGAATTATGTTTATTTTTGTATGATTGTTAGAATATTTATCAATTTTTGAGATTTTGTTATATTTTTTATTCTCTTCCTCTTATTTCTCATTGTGAATGCACCCTCATGCATTCTTCATATACTTTTTCACCCTCTCGCTTCTTCTTAGCCTTCTCGCTCTCTCGGTCGTGCACACTTACGCGCCCGAGCTAATGGGACGAGGAGCGAAGTGAATCATTTTTTTTACTCTCCTGCATGAGCACACGGCATTATACCGTACACGCGCGGTACGTGACATTCGCGCGTGTTTCGTCAAGCTCTCGCACGCAGCGAGAAGCTCATGCGCGTCTGCATAATACATCATATCGCCGAGATTTGAGTGCATTTTCGCGCGATCGGAAATGAACGATCCTGATGCCATCGATCCTAAGAAATTCAGATTTTATGTGTCATTTACTTTAATAACTGAAAATTCAGAATCACGTTTCACGATCAACTTCAACTCATAAATCCAACATTAAAATTGGAAATTTATAATACGTTACAACATTGGAAATTGTTGAATGGTGCTTTTCTATTAATTTCATTATAATTGTGTCAATATTTCGAAATAAATTCAATGTGCTACGATATAAAAAAAAATTTCTTCCACTTCGTAATGACGCATTTCATTCAATAAGACGCATCCGTCTATTTTTGGAAATAAAATACATTTTTTTGAATTACATTAAAATTGCTACCCATACAAAGAATTTTATGAATAAGAAAAGTAGCAGTTAATAAAAATCAAACAAAAATAAATAGAATTGATTTGTGAAGAAATTCTTTTGAATTTTTTTCCTCCTTTGCGCAAGGCCGCGGGAAAGTTCGATTAAAATATTTCCAATAAATGGAAATTTATTGAAAACGAGAGAAAGAGAGATAGGTCTCGTAATTCCTCTGAGAGCTTCTTGCAGCGCGTTGTGTGTTACTCGATCGTACGAGTATTTTCGTTTTTTCTCATTCCATCATGCCAATAAACACGACCTTTTATTCAGCCCGCATCCTCCGTACGTATGAATTCCCGTATAATTCTCATTAACCGCGGTAACAGGTCCGAGAATATAAATTCTATCACGAAGATGAGGCAACGCGTATATTTCACTCTGCACACGAACACAAAACGCACGTTTGTAAACAGAGGGACGCGTAATAATAAGCAGTGACTTATATATTAAGCAATACAATATTAAACGCGCTTGAGGAATTTCGAAGTTATTGAAAGCTTGAAACTGGTCAATCAAGGTTTTTTTTATTCGCTCTCGGATGCGCGAAGAGAGTCTGCAATGCTCTTAGTCCTTCTTAATATCATTATATATAAATATATATGTAAGTATATACATTGTATATGTATGTAGATACATATATATCTGCAAAATATATAAAATTTCTTTCTTTTCTTTCACGTTCAAAGTTCCATCACTCACACGCGCCTTCTATCCTACACGTGTGCAGTTCCCTTGCGATTGTAATTTCCTCAGGAGCGCGCGCGCGCGCTCGTGCACCGCAAAAGTGTGTCTCTGCAACAATCTCGGTGGCGCTGAGAGCGCGACTGCGAAACGAGACAGCCTTGAGTCGTATTATCAGGTTGCAAACTCGTCGTCGTTCGTCTCCGTTGCCATCGACGTCTCTCTTTAGGACTAAGCTTGTTTTATCGTCGACTTCAATCCTCATAATTATCCTCCTCGCTTTCATACCTCTCTCGATTCCTCGACATTATCGTCGATCGATCCACGAAAAAGCGCTGCTGGATTAACGCTTATTTTCCAAAGAGAATGTTTTAATAAAAAATTTTGATAATTGTGTAAAAACGACACTTTTTAATTATTCACGTCAACTTTTTACTCGTGAAATTTCACGATTTTGGCTAAATAGTTGCGTATTGTGACGTCATAGGATTGATGAAAAAAATTGTGGATAAAAAAAAATGTATAAAAATTTTTTATTAACGACGTCAATGGTTTCGATTGTTTACGTCAATTTGACTGGTAGGATTTAACGATTCTAGCTGAATCGTCGCAAATCGTGACGTAATGAGAATGATAAAAAAAATTATAGCAAATTGCGACATCGATTCACGTGTACTCCGGTATTATGCGAGCAGAGAAAGAATAATGCTCGGATAACGCTCCGATGACGACGCCAACAATAAAAATTGACAGTCACGACTGGATTATTTTTTTCGCTGAAAAATGGAACAGAGTTTTTGTTAGAAAGTTTTGGTTTCGTTTTGATATGTTGAAGATACAATGAACAATGTATTACATACGGTAAAAAAAAAAAAGTTATAAGAAATTTAGCAATATTGGTAAGCCACGATTTCGGTGAAAACGTCTGCCAAAACGTTCGAACAGCGTGGCAAAAGTGGAAATGACAAAACACTTCTTCCTTTTCATAACAGCAGCACACATCGTGCTTCTATAAAAGTCTTTGGTTTACATCATATGTTTTGTTCTCGAAACATCGTGCACAAAAAGCGAAATCCTCTTGGGAATGGAGTAGATCCTCGCTCGCTCATATCGAATTCGGCACGAGTTGAAAATTCTCGATATTGACAAAATAAAAAACGTTCAAACATTGCCAAATCATATAAATGAAAAAAATAATAAGAATGTAGGGTTTCCATTCTTCGAAAATATTATGTACAAAGAAACAAAATAATGAAAATGTTTTATTTAAACAAGAACTGTAAAATGGTGCAATGATTATAACTTTTATTATTGAAAAATGTTAAATTTTATTTATCAGTAGAAAGTAATACACATTTTATATTTGATGAATATGAAGGAATAAAAAATCCTAATGTAAATGAGTTGTAAAATACGTGGTAGCTCGTGTATCGTTCGGAGCAGAGAGCTTATGAATATACACATTTGAGAATGAGATAGGTAAAAAAGACAGTAACGAATTGGAGGAGAGGTGCGTGTTTCGTACATGTCACCTCGATGACTCGGGTATTGTGGCTGGTGTTTTGAGTCATCGCATTTCAGTGTGCCTGGCTCGTGAAATACTCCAGCGCATTTCGTGATCGCTCATCTCTCTCTCTCTCTCTCTTTATCGTTTTTTCTCGCTCTTTCCCTCTCCCGAGTGCCAGTTTTAGCTTTTCGACGTCACTAAAGGCGTACCGACTGTGTCCGAATGCGCGTGCGTGTTAATACAGTTCGTACCTCTATAAAGTATATATCGCGCTTAGCAACGTATGTGATTCCGTGTGTTTTATAGGGCGAGGATATTGGAGAAGAATGAGTAGAAAACGCACGCAGACACGCACGTGGCTTCGTCTAACCCTTCAACGCACATGCGTAACAGACTTTTCTCTCTCCCTTCTTTCCTCACCTCCTTTTTCTCTCTCCCTCAGTCCTCTCTCCTCGTTTTCCTTCTGAAAACCGCCTGTCTGTTCTGTACGAGCACTCTATTCCTTCCTCTCTCTCCTGCTTCTGACCCCACCAACTCTGACACGTCGTCACAGCCACCGTGCAAAATCCGACGAGGAAGAATGTCTGTTTTCAAGTTTCGAGAAATTTTCTTGAAATCAAGCTTGTCTGTTGCATTTTTTTTATTCTCACCCGTGTTATAATTTTGACTGCAAAAACCTTCAATTCTTGGAGGTATTTTTGCTTTTGTATTTATGGAAAGTTTGTTTTTCTGATTGAAAGTCATTAAATCTTGTGTTTCTGTAAAATCTTTTTACATTTTTTCATGATTTTTCAAGCTACCGTCATGAGATATTTGTGTGAAAACATTTATCATTAAATCTTTACCGAGTAATCCAGAAAACGCTTATGAGTACTGCTTTATGACGTCATACGTAAGCGAAATGATTTTTTGATGTTTGGCGTAGATGAAATCTTTGAACACGACTGTAACTCGTACATTCACGACTACAAATTGAACATTTGAGGTTTCCGAAGCCTACAGGTCGATAAACAGAGTGAAGGTTTTTTCCAAGGGGCGACAGTAGGAATTAGCTACGTCCCTGCGGATTCTACATCGTTGCTCGTTCCAATATTTCCTCGCGATTATCTATAGAAGCGAGTATTTCACTTCCCCTGACGCGATCCTCCCCGCTCGCCACCTTTTAACCATTTTGTCTCACTCGATCTTTCCAAGAGCTGTAACTGCGACGATGCATCTACAAACTCTGATACCACACGTAGAGTTTGTCGCTCATCTCCCTTTCGCTTTCTCCGTCTCTCTCTCTCTTCAGCTCTCTTCGTCGCCGAGCACTCGAGTTACATCTCCCGCACTCGATGCTGAATTTCCTCCCTCCCAGGCCCTTCATTCCCCTCTGACGCCCTTCCATCTCTCTCGCGGATACTTTTTACCTTCGTTTTATCCTTTTTTCACTCCCGATGCCAAGAACCAACCCCTCGATACTCCATCTATCTTGAAACTTGGCCGGATTGTGCGTAATGTCTTATTCCATTCTCCTCTCACCAAACGAGATATTTAGACACCGAATGCCCGCCCGGAGCTCTTCTTGCCAGAAATATGTAATATTAAGCTTTTTTTCTCACACTCGAGGGACAAATATGGGAGAAATAGTAGGATGTGGTTTCTGACTGATATTTCCCCCCAAGTGCTACTTTTGACGTTCGCGAGAGTATCTTTTTCCCGAAAATTTACTGTGACACGAGCAGCTTGTCCAGATGTCGATTTTTTTTGATTTTCCGGAAAATAAAACAGGAGTACGCTCGATTAGACACATTTTTTTATCTGACAATACTACAAAATGGAAATTCAAATATTTATGAGAGTTTTATCTCTGCTCCGTTCATTTGATTAATTTTTTGACACTTTTTATTGAAAACAGTGTCTACCACCCATTTTTACTGTTTAGTTTCAAAAAAATGAGATTTTTCAACCATCATCATTCAAGCTCCAATTTCATGTAAAAAATGGAGTCTTCAGTTTTTATTTTCGTAAACATCGATTTTTCTAGTTAAATAATTTGATGTCGATGTTTTAATGAGTAAAAAAACGAATATTTTATCAGATTTTAATTTCGTTCGCGCTTGTGAAAAGTTCGATCGATAAAATTCTTTCGTTTCACCTGTCTAAAATGAAGAGTCACGCTTTTTTAATATTTGCGTTACTACAAGAGCGATCAATGAATGATCCGAAGCGGTCAGTAAGCGAGACCACGTGTTTCGATCTCTGTCGCGCCCGTTGCCAAGTTTTCCACGAGCGTGTACGCGCCCCACCAGGCCGCTGCGCGTAGACTGCCCGAACGGGCTACGCGTCTCTCGTTCCCCCACCGAGCGTTCCTGCTCCGAACGGCGGGCGGGAGACGAGGAGAGGGAGAACGCGGACCATCGCGGAGCGGCCATTCTTTGCCGGAGCTTCGTCGAGCGTGCGTCGTTGAGTCTCCTCTCGCGCGAAAAACCACACCTCGCGCACGCATCTCATCGTCCTTTCCCCGAAACAAGGAAAAAGGAGGTGAGGCGTACACGCATGCGTCAAACGAAGGAAAAATAAAACTCCCGCATGATCGAAAAAACGATGTAGTCTCCGCGAGACGTTATGTAATTACCGGAAGAATCGAAGACTCGAGAGCTCAGGGACGTAAACATCGCCACGTGGTAAGCACGTTGACAGACACACGGACAGAGAAAAAAAAAACGCCCAGATAAAGTAAAAAAAATTCGCACGTGCGACGATCCGGTGTTGTGCTCGCGTATAACTCCGTCCAAGAAAGAAAATCCAAAATCAACCTCAAAAAACAAAATAGCGTTCGTCGAGTGATTAAAAAATCGCCGATATTCGTTACGGTTGTTTAATAACAATTTACGCCAAAGCAAGGGCTAAGAAAAGAAAATATACGCGACGAGACAGGATACAAAGATCAATTGGCATTGAACGGAGTGTGCGCGTTAATTAACGCCTCGTGGTAAGCAGGTAATTAAGTCGAGGATACAATTTGCCGAGGACGCAAGAGGAGGAGGAGGAGGTGAAGTAGAAGAAGAAGAAGAAGAAGAAGAAGAAGAAGGAAAGTGAAGAGAGGAAGGGTTGAGAGCGAGTCTCTCGTGTACACCGGCGAGTTCATCGACGAGGAGAACTGCAGTGATATCCGAAGGGTGGGTGGCCGATCGGAGAGGGGAACGCGGAGCGGCAAAATAGTCGGTTGGTGGGGGATCCTCGCCGCGAGCGACCGGCTGAGCCGAAGGGCGCGGGGAGGGGGGGCCGAGAGAGATTCACGAAGTTGAAGTGCGCGCGACTGTTTCGATGACTCTGTCAGTGTGAACCGAGCGGCGCGGGATTGCGGTTTGTCGTATTCGAAACGTGTGTGTTCTCGGTTCTCGACTATTCCCATTTCGAGCAGCGTGATTTTAACAATATAACAACAAAATCACGTGAAATAACGAGTGTTGTTCTTGAGGAATAAATCGTAGACGCGAGATTCTCGCCTTTTTTAGTAAAAACAAAAAAATAATTCGAGGAAAATCAAATTTCTCGGAATCGCGATACCAAAAATTTGACGTAAACAAGTGCAATAATATATTTTATGATTTTACGATTGATCGTGCTCCGATCGGCAACGCTGGGGAACGATTGAACGAGAGATAGAGAAGGAAAAAAAGTGCGTGATTGTGAGTCGGAGAGAAAAAAAAAAAGAAGGAGGAATCGTTGAAGAATAAGCGAGGAGACACAAAAATATACCGGTGTGTCTTGGGAGAACTGTTTGTGGATCTTTCGGTCGGTGCACACGGGCCGCGCGTACTGTGTGTCGTAACTCGGTAAAGCAGAAGAGGAGCAGAGGTTGTGCGCTCTCGCGAGTGTAGCGAAGGCCGCGCGCGAGTCAGGAGAGTCTCGTTAAGCTTGGTGGAGTAACGCTTTTGCCGTTTCCTCGCCGGTGAATTCTTTTTCCTTCTCTCTCTGTCTCTCGCTCGCTCTCTCCTTCGCGCTCCCTGCCCGACTCGTTTATTTTCACCCGCGAGAGCTCGCGCAGTTCTTTTTATCGCAAACTCGCAATTTTTTTATTTTTTATTTTATCGTCGAGTTCTCTACCGGGACGTGCAAGTACGCCGCGTGTGTCAGTGCTTTTTCGTAGCTCGTGCACATACTGGTATCGCTTTCTGTATGGGAGCCGCGCGCGCGTGCTAGTGAGGATCGGGAGAGGACAGCCAGCAGCAGCAGCAGCAACAGCAGCGCAGCGTCGTGACGCGCGCACGAACGTAGACAATCGTAGTACTGGCCGTGCCTAAGTACGAAGGACGAGCAATCGGGCGAGAGAGAGAGAGAGAGGAGATACTTTTCCATACACGTACACGACGTGTGTGTACAAAAAAGTATACGTCGCGCGGGCAACGCCATTTCCCAACCAACCTCACTCTTTTTTCTCTCTCTTTCTCATTCTCTCTCCGACGACGTTATCTCTCCGTCCCTCTCTCTCTCTCTCTCACACACACACGGGCGCGCGCACACACTCGCGCGCTCCTTCCTCTTTGCCTTTTGACTCGTGAACGAGACTCGACTGTGTGCATCGAGGATTCCACGTCCGGTTTACCCTAGGAGACTCCCGGGAGAGAGAGAGAGGACATCCGCTGGGCAAAATGTTTCGGGCTTACGGCACTGCACCGGCGGAAACACCGAACGGAGGTGCTGATATCTATCCCTGGAACTCTACATTTTACAACAAAGGTGCCATTTTTTTTCTGCATTTTATTCTTACATCTGATATTGTTGGAAAGTTTCTTCATTTTCGTACTCTCGTTTCCATTTTTGTCATTTTTTAACAAACGGAGCTGTAATTTTTTTTATAATATTTACTATGATGATACGTTTTTTGTGATCGATATTTATGAAGATATAAAAAGTGGTAAAAATTCTATCACAATGATTGATGAATTTTTATGTTTCATCGGGAAAGGAGTTTACTGAACGTTTAAGAATGAGATTCGAAATGGCATTACATCTAATGAAAAATTTATGAACTTGATGGATTATTGTTAGCATTGAATAATCAGCAATAAAATTCTTGTCGCATTCATTATACATTTCTTAGGAGTGATAACAATTGAGATACGCAAAACATTCGAATTTTGAAAAAAAGTTTGGCCAAACTGTTAATCGATATACAATTGGAGGGCAAGGAAATTTCCAAATTTATTGAAAAAATTCAGAGTTCTATTGAATAATTCATTATGAAAAGTGTCAAAAATTCGAGTATTCATGCATTATACGATTTCTTTCACTTAGGTAAAATTTACACGAATTATTTCTTTATCGATTCACACGTGCTATTTTTTGTATTTTTCATTCAGTAAACGCATGAAAAAGTCGTAAGCGAAAAATCTTTTTCATGATGAACTGAATGAATCATCCGCGTATTGAACGGAAATTTTTGTCAGTCTTGAAAATCGAGGCGATTTTGATCATAAACTAAGATCCTGATGGTAAAGATTAGATCTTTATTCAATCATGATAGTTTAAGCCTTCATAAATTTATAAACTACTCTCCGTGTTTACAATTTTTTTCCACTGTTGTTTTTATTACTTTGCAATACGAACTTGCTCAATAAAGGTGTGAACGTTTAATCGCACTCGACCTGCTCCAATTTTTATAATTTTTCGGTAACCTCATCGACTGATTATAGAATTATTCGTAAATATTTTTGAATTGATTTGCAAAAGTACGTGTCAATATTCCATTTTTTGAAGTACCAAATTGTTCTCTTTTCTTGAGTCGATTTGTTGCGGCTCGAGATGAATCGAGGCCATAGTTCTCGCATATTATTGTTGTTGTTCATCACGAAGTATAATAAGCCTAGCACGGTACGTTCCTGCACCTTATTCCTTATCTAAACAACCATTACGTTCTTTGGTAACGGTGTGGTTGATAACGAATTATCAGCGAGTCGCATCGTTCAGTCGAGTCGCACTTTGCGGTCGACATGTAACTGCGCGGATACCTAAATTGCCCGGAAATAAAGTTTTCACTTTTTTACCATTTTTTTCAAAAATGTCATAAATTTTTATAGCAGGACACTGAAAAAATTGATAAATCGACAAAATGATATTTGATCGTCTGAAATTTAGTTAATTGAACGTTATCGAAATACATAATGATTCAGAACTGATATTTTGGTTGTTGCAACCAGACTTTGTTCTCACCATCCATCCATCTTGAATTTCGATATCGGGTATCTCGTAAAATTACTCAGACTACAAGTACTTGGATATTCAGATCATCATTACGTCTTCAAGAAAAAAATACAACCACAAGCTGATTAGAAAAAAATACGGAACTTTTTTCCTTATCTCGCTTCAATAATATCGCGAATTCGAGAGATAAGGCTTATCGGTTCGTTGTATCGTTGTCACGATTCATTCCACTTTAAGTTTTACATCAAATTCATTGTTTTGTCAAATTTCACAAGCATGCACTGCTCGATTTTCTGATTTACATATGTAGTAAAGGGGAAGAGGCTTTTTATTGTAGTTGATAGAGACGATGGCTATCTTTTGGAGACGCGTTTCTTCATCGTCGATTGGTAAGATATTGATTAAACATATAAAACTTGGCTCGCACAGGTCAACACACAAAAAAAGCAGGCTCGGTATATAGTTGACGCGATTGCGTTCGCAAGTAGCGTTCGACGTACGTTCCGAACTTTTGCATCACTTTACCTTGAGGAGAATCTCTCTTTTATCTAACCACTGATAGATGCACCGTGCTAGTTGATTCTCGTCTCGTGACAGTTTAATTATTTTCTTCGCTTCAATTTGCGATCATTATGTACATCACTTTTTCACTCTTTTTTATGCATACGATTCGAAAATGGGAAAATGCCGTCGTGTCGACGTTTTATGAGTTTATCATGCAGTATGACAGAAAAAAATTGAAGAAGAAATGAAATTGACAAAAAATTGAAAATCATATCGAACCAACAAAAAATGACGTTTGCATCGTTGACAGTCAAAGAAATTTTTTTCTGTATCATTCCATTTATTGATTCACTCTTAGTTGAACTTTGCTACATTCTCAACATAGTTCTAGTACGGTAGTCACGGTTGAAAGGTCTTTTGCGTTTAGTTCAAACGTTAATTCATTAGTAAATGCCACTCCAACCTGATGCATGACAAATCGCGATTTGCAATTTATGGACTCTAATGATAGGTCATCAAAACCTACCATTTTCAAAAATTAATATCTTTACTGCTAAAAATTGAAAAATCTTTACAAATTTAATACACACTCTCTTCATCTTATTGATGAAGGATGACCCAAAATTTCTTGAAATTGACAGAAATTCTTTTTCGCACGTAGTTACGTTGAAATTGAAAAATCACTATGCACATTGATTTTCATTTAACGCAAACGATAAGCGAAATCGTTTTTCATTGGTTAAATCTAATGAGAGACCGTGCTGAGGTTTATGGCGAATCGGTTTTTGTATCACAAAGTTTCCCTAGAAACCATTTTGAAATGAGCTTGTATATTGACACACTGTGTATTTACAACTGTTTCTACAGACGGTCGTTTGTAAATATAGGGAGGTATTGGGTCAACACAGCAGGATGATTGCATGCTTGGTCCTAGTACCGATTTTCGAAACTGATCCTGAGACAATGGCGGTGCTTGCCATCTAACAATGCTTTTAATATAACGCCATTATTGGCTCAGTGTGGGTGTTTTGTTAATCATGAATACACCTAAGATGATGGCTCAGCATTGCTTGGACGACGTTTAATAACGATGACGTGAGAACACATTATGTATTTAAGATATAAAAGGACGGTACTCGTAAAGTCATATAGGGTGAACAGAACAAAACTCTGCAACCAAAATTGGAAAAAGAGAATTTTCGTTAAAACTTTGGAAATGCTAGCTCGAGTATTTTGTGCAGCAAATGTTATACAGTAATTACTCGGAAATTAATATTTTTTTTGTTGGATATTAGTGAACGAAATGTATTGATATGAAGCGACTATTCTATCATTTAAATATACATTGACCACAATGAAAGTGCTTTGCTGTTGTCTTTTTTTTAATTAATGGATTTACAGGTTTTAATTTAAAGTTGGATAATATCTCAATATTTTTATTGATCTACTTTGTAATTCATCATTTTTGCATTTTTTCTTCGTTGAATTGCAACATTGTAATTTCCGATGCAATTTATTCGCATTTAAAATTTTGATTAAGTATTGTCATTGTAAATCGATCAATTTTTGAAAATTCGGAACAAAAGCGACGCGTGAGATAGCGTGTTCGAAATTTGCTTGTCGATGCTAAATTTTTCCATAAACAATTGCACGCGAGCTTCGGGGTCGCATGTTTGTTCAATAACAATGCGTCGAGAGAGCAAAACGTTCGATTAAGCTGTCTCAGGCCGAGCGATGCAATCATAAAATCGCCAATATGTATATTCTCACATTTGTTTTACTCGTGTTTCTTCTCGTCGCAGACACTCTTATGATCATCTATGTATGTATATGGAGATCGTTATGTGGAAAATCCCATACGAATATAAACCACGTCATTCGAATCGCGATAAACCGTTGAAAGTAATAGTCGCAAATTGTGTTATTGTGTCGTATCTATTAACGAATATACTGCTCACCTCAGTACATTCGTGTCCATAAAAAAATTTTAGCATATGCATAATTCAATACTTGCATACGCAGTTTACTCGTAATTCCATTTACCAAAAAAGAAGATTGTTTTTTAAATAAATTTTTTCTTATTTTACAAACAACTTTTAACTACCGAATATTTCGTTGAATTTTGATTCGAGTCCAAATATCTGATGTCTCACGAGTTGTATAGAAAACAAGTAGAAAGTATTGTGAAATTCCTTCAAAATTTTATTTATCAAAAAAGGATATTGAACTTTCCGAAAAATCATCTTCGAATATTTTTTTCATCTACCAAATGTTGCAACGGAAATTTTTTCTCTCCGCGGCGACGTTTCGGTCTGATGTTTCACGAGTTGTAAAAAAGTGAGGGGAAAGCATCGGAAAATTACTGCGTCGTATTTTCGCGAAGATACGAGACGGAGAGAGAGTAAAAAAATAGAGAAGCGCGATTGTTACGAATGAAAAAGATTTACGCGTGTGTCCTTTTCGAAACTTATGATTCACTCCGGGTTTCTTATATACGCTCTCGCGAATGGAGCGGTTCCCGTGCAGCACTGGTGGGCGAGTTCGAGACTCGTTTTAAATCGGGACTCTTCTTCTCGCGAACTGTTGGCATGTGCCAGAAGGTTGCGAATATTTCTTTTCTCTCTCCCTTGCTCGTTCGCTCACGATTATTCTATCCCTCTCTCTCTCTCTCTCTCTCCCTCCCTCTCTTTTTCTCTTTCCACTCGCTAACGCTTCTTTCCTCTCTTTTTTCTCTCACAATCCGTATTTTTCCTCACTCGAAATCAGCGTCACGAGTCTCCGGACGACGAGCTATGACGCCACAAACTCGCGTTGCGTCGATGATAGCTATACGTTTTGTGGACTTTTCGAGGCACGTGATTCGCCTCTTCGCGCGCGTAGTTGACTTTTTTGAGAAAAGCAGCCAGAATTCGTACGAGATGGAAAGAAACGGAGTCATTGAAAGAGATAAACTGTACGTCAGAAGAAAAAAAAAACGATGACATGAACGTTCAAGTGACGAAGAAAATATTCGTGGAGTGGATGAAAATAGCGAGCAAAATAAACGAAATATTTTTATAAATAACACCTTCCAGAACGTTATTATTTTACGACGAAGTTGAAAAAACTTGTATCTCCCAGGAAAAACATTTTTAATTAAGCTAAATTTATGATTATGTTTGAGAGTGATGGGATATACGACTCGTTTAACTGTCAATCCACGAAGTCTCAAAATAAAAATCATGTTTACACACTAAATTTCAAAAAGAATGAACCATTGCACTTTATTACTGTAATTCTTCATGGATGTGACAACTATATTTGCAATTGTTAAAATATTTGAGAGAATTCGAATTACAAAAAGGTGAAAAATTTGAATAAATTTTTAAATAGGAAATGTTGAAAATTTAATTTTTAACTCGATCAATTATGTAGTGCAGAAATCGTCGATAATGGGATTGCATTATGGTATATCCATCCCTTGGGTTATAAATCATAAACGTATATAAAATCGTTATCGGATGCTCGTCTGCTCTGGCTGGAGAGTTGCCAAGCTAACAGTCTGCGTGGATAAACTATCAACGAGATAGATAGAATCATCTCCCTCTCTCTCATTCTCTCCCTGTGCAAGAAGCCAAAGAGTTTCCTTCGGACTTTATTGAATCAACTCGACGATGAAGTATATTATATCGTAGCGTCACTGATAATACCCTCTGCCTCGGTAGCTTTTCTCTTCTTGGTACAACCACACTATGAGAACTATTCAATATTTTCATCATGAACAAATCCGGAAAGTTACGCCCCGGTATATATATTTTTTTTCTCTAAACAACTCATCGTTCCTCGCTTTATTCGTGCCACATGCACATTAATTTTCAAGAATAATATCTTCTATATGACGTGTAATTTTATTTTCCGAAAGAATTCTTGTTCTGCGCTTTAGTACAAATTTGTTATACCATTCAATATTTCAGTACGAATGAGCCTTCCGAGTTATGCTCCGATGATTTATTCCTCCGACAATTCATTCATCCTTTATCCATACTTTATGCACATTTATTTTATGATAATTTCCTTACTCAACTTTCCAAGAATTATTTAATCTTTCTAATGACGAATAATTTCATCTGTTCGTAGTATTATGGATTCTTAAAATGTTCTAACGCAATCTTGCTAACGAAAAGCGTTCCACATTATTTTCACAGTCAAACCTTCAAAGTCTTGCCTTCATGTTTTATCACTTGACAATTCATTATTCACTAAATTTGTTCTTAAAGCACTCAATTCCGGTGTAATATATTCTCATGGTTACAGTAAAGTAGTAGTGAAAACAGATATTGTGTAAGAATTCATACAAACTTTTGTACATAATAAAAATATCAAACAAAACATATTGTAGGTGAAAATTTGGAAAAAAAATAATATTTCTTGTAGAAGAACATTCTGTGCCATCAAATTCTTATCATACCTTTACTTCCGCAGCACGAGGATCGTGATCAACCAGTATAAAACTATTAAAAAGTTTAATTTTTATGAACTTAGTTGGAAGTTCTGTAATTAACACGATATCAATCTTAGCAAAGTTCTTGGAACTTTTCGTACAACACTAATTTTTGAATTTGACTTTAATCGCGACAACTACTTTCCCACAATTTACCACGAATTGTATATTATCTATGGCATGACATATAATCATATCTCTTCATAGAATTATCGATTCGATGAAACATTCTCGGGCAGACCTGCTCTGATGATTATTTAATATTTTCATGAAATTAATAAATCCTTATAAATCTGGGCTCATATCGATTCGATGCAGCTATACATTGTTCACTTTACGTTTTTTGTATGCAGACGACTTTATTAAAACGTTTTCATAATCTCTTTGACACAAGTCTTCAAAGATGATTCATTACCTCTAAAATATTTTGACAAAGTACACTTCATAAAATTGTCATTTCTGAACATTTCGTTCATTTCACATATTAAAAAAAAAACGTGTCGAACAAAAAAATAAAATTGACGCAGGCAGTCGAGACGAATCTTTTTATTCATTTTTTCCATTTCTCTCACGAGTATCGCGCCGGTCTGCGTCACACTCGTCAGTTACGTGAGATGAAAACGCGTAATAATGTGTTGGAAGAGAGACAGAGAGAAAAGGATAAATTTTTCATGCGTTTGTTTCTGGTAATCGGTATAGAAACGAGAATATCGTCCCGAGCAACAATCGAGTCTCGTCTGTGTGTGTAGATTAGTTTCATCTTTTTATTATCTGTAACTGCTACTATAAAACATGTACGATAGAATATGCTGGTACGAAAGAGTCCAAGCTGTAAATGATTTTGTCGTCCCTCCTCGAATTCTCACGGAGAGCGCCCGTTTTGTGACACGCAAGACAATGACAAATGATCTTAATTATACTGACCATAGTGTACCATTTTCTATTTGATAATCTATACAACGACGTTTTTACATCTCTGTTTAGCCTTTTATTTCACGTTTCAGTTTTGTCATTCTAATCTCATGTATCGTTGCATCTTGTTATCCGTTCAAAGAGTTTTGTGAAGCAATGTCGGCATTCTTTTCTTTTTACGCTTGCATCGAGAGCGAGAACGAAAAGATAAAAAAGTAAGATAGAACTCGTGGAAATTGGTTTCCAGGTCGTAAAAAAAATGAATTATACGAAAGAGTTACGTCTCCGCGCCCGAGATTGACAATTCTCGAAATATACTTTTTTTCCTTCTCAAATTTATCTTCGAAACTTATTTCTCATTGGCCTTTTGCAAATGAAGTCTGTTTATATCTGCCGATAGTGTGGAAATGTGGAAGAAACCGCAACGACCGCGGTGAATTTTTACGAGACTTGTGGACAATCGGCAGTTATTTATAATTTTTTCGACACGGGATTGCAGTAAAAAGATCAACATAATTATCATGAATCATATCGATCACGTATATACAATTTTAAAGCTTGAACGATGAATGAGAACGTCGTAACACATTGGAGAAAAATTTGAATGTTACGGAATAAACCAGGTAAAAGTTTTGTGGCCCTTTAAAGTTTAAAGGTCTCTTTTTTTCGATGAGAAGAACCTTTTTTGGCCATTAATGGCCACTATAGCGAATCCGATCTCCTCGGGACAGGTGGCAAGCACCTGTTTTCGCTTCTATTCCTCTTTCCGTTGCTCTGCCCTCTCTATAGGTCGTTAAACTTTTCACTCGCCTAGATACCTACCTTTTCATCTCTCCCCTTCTTCTCTATATCTCTCTTTCCCTTCTATGCCATTGATGCAGCTTATATTTCTCGATGCTCCTCGAAACCCCAGAGACACAACTATACATTTTCTGGCTCGTGCGTGCTCGTCGAGCCAGCCAGGTAATTTTGTGTCTCTCCGTTTCGTCTTTCTTCCTCTTGAACATTCATTCTTCCATTTATACTTCCGATCACTGTCCCCGCGTCCCATTGTACCGAACTGCTCTGCATTATCATTTTTTAAGAATCGATGCTTCGATTCAGCCTTTTTTGCATTATGCTTCATTTTTATAATTCGGGATTGAAATAATTTATAAGTTGAATAGCTTGAAGATACATAATCGAATATTTTTATGCAATTTTCATTATTGTAAAACTTGTCAGAGATTACGTGGATAAATAGTTAAAAAATTTTTTTTAAAATTGCAAGTTCATGGATACAGTTTTTAAAGGAAAATATTTTTGTGTGCAAAATTCTAACTTATTTTTTTTAGGTAAATTCCGCTTTTAAAAATTAAAAATCAACTGGAATTGTTTTTTTGTAGTCGTTGAAAAAAAATTGCTGCCTGAAAAATGCTGAAAAATATTCTTGCGAAATGAACGAAATAAATTGCTTTTGTATGCACTCGTTGGCAAGAGCGTAGCGAAAATTGAAATAGCTTTTTGTTCGAAGTTTAAAAAATTTGTCAATTTCCACTTCAGAGTGAGCTAAAACTCGTCTCTTTTGTATTCGTCGTTGAAAAATGTTGACGTTAAATTGAAGAAATAATTTTCTTTCATTCATATACGTTCGTTGTGTACACGATGTTCGCAAGAGTGGAAAAAAAATAGAAAATCGAAGCATCATTGTTCGAAGATTAAAAAATTTGTTACTTAATTTCCACTGGAAGAGGCGAGTTAAAAAAGTCAATTCCTTTGTATTCGTTACTCAGCGTTTCGCTGCATGCTTTTTTCCCTATTTCTTCTTCGAGCGTTCTCCCATTCGCGTCTCGTTCTCCGTCCTTTTCCGTGCTCCATCTCCGTTTTCCTTTTTTCCATCTCCGTCGCACCTACGAGATCTACCGCGGGAGAGCCCGAGTGCCTTGACCTGCCCTGACCTGCGCAACTTCGCACCCTACCCTGGGTACCTGCCACCCCTCCGTCCTTTTTCCCCTCTCCCTTCGACTCGCATCGGTCCTTCTCCGGCTCGTGTGCCCGATCCCCGCGCCGACTCAACGCCACGCTGGATCCCAACATCCGATTCGCACACACGCAGACCGAGAAATCTACCCCATTTTTGGTCCACGATCCCCCTCAAACTCCTCCCAACCAATCTTTCTCCGTTACCGTTTTTTCCCTTTCTTGCGCTCCTTATCATTTCTCTCCGTCTCTATTTCTCGCTCCCGTTCTTTTTTTCTCTCCCTCTCATTTTTTCTCTTTCATCCCAGCAGAGAAAATGACGTAGCGTTTGCTCCCGCTGCGCTTCCCTCGTTCCCTCCTTATGTCTCGTATTTTTCGGTAGTGCTCTTAATTTACGGTTTATTCCATGTCTTCGCCGTCGAAAAAACATACACGCTACTGACTTTCTCCCCCTCCCTCTACTCTTCTTTTTTTTTATTTCCTCGTTCGTTTTACATCCTGATTCAAAGATCAAAAGATAATTTTCCCATTCCATCTTTATTTCTATTTTTATCATTCGCATTTTTTTTTCTCTTTTCATATATACAAAAAGCAACACCGACATTTTTCATCCTCCTGAGTGAGAAAAAGTTGATTGTATTTTGTAGTCGAAAAAAAAATGCATTTTCTCGGTCTCTAATCTGGGTCAGCGTATCAGATCCTTTTTTTTCCGGTCCACGTAAAATGTCCATTTTTTTACGGTCTAGCAAACAACGGTACGAGGCGAGTCTCGTTTAATCTCAAATGATAACACATATCACAATTAGCCTTGACAAAGCTCGCACTGTAATATAACGATTACGACTTGGCTTGCCCAAGGTATTTTCTAACCTTATTATTCTTCGGACGGAAGACCGGAAATATTTTTCCGGGCGGTAAATGCTCGAGTAAACGACTCCGTATACCGATTGACCTCTCACATTATTTCTCTCTAATTTTCTCATACCTTTTTTTTCTTTTTTTTCCCTCTCTCGAGACATTTTCCCTCCAGAATGAACGAACCATAACATTTATTTCTCACATCTGGTAAATTTTCGGAATTTCCTCCCTCGAGTGGTCTCGCATTATTTCGCGCATTTTCCCAATGTACATGTCTGATGGGGAAAAAATAGCAGAGAACAAATGAAAAAAAGGGAAGAGCTCGTATCTCCGTCACTTTTATTTCACTTCATCTTTCATTTTACTTCCTCCCCTCCTCGCGATATTCTTGCACACATTTCCTGAATTCAACGTTATACTCTCTCGTCCATCCAGATGCATATACCAGAGTCGTTACATATAGAGCACGTATTTCAACTTTCCGCACTTTTATTCGATCCCTGATGTGTGTCTTGCGTTTACACACATATACGTAGAAATTTTTTTCTGCCGAAGCTGTGAACAACATTTTCCATTTTCTATCTTTCTTTCGCGGTTCTTCGTTCTCTTCCCTTTTTTTTTAACTTTCCATTCTTCATCTTCTCTCGTTTTCCTCTTGCTCGCAGCTCCATACCGCGGGCATTACAACCAGAATTCTAGGCGCGCTTTATCTTCTTCTATACGCTCGCCGCTTTTCTCATATTTCGTCCTGAATTTCGGCTGGCTGAGGCACACACGCTCACGCACGCTCCACCTCTCGTCCTCGTATATCTTCCCTTCGTATTTTCTATGTACCCTGCGCTATACATATATGTATACGCGTATACATATGATTTTTTTCGCTCTGCCACCGCGTAATAAGCAAATACACTCCCCTCTCTCTCTCTACCCAATTTTCCGGGAGGATAGACGAAAGCAAAAAGAAGAAATTTCAATTTTGAGAACCGCTATTTCTCCAGCGTAGTAGTCGACGTGAATTTTTTTCGCCCCTTTTTCACCGCAGTGTCAAGAAATAACCAGAATCTTTGAACGTGTAATAAAATGCGTATTGCGTGTACTGAAATATAAAAAGCGAATAATAAAGCGGAATTTTATTGTTTTATTTATTTTTCGACTTGAATTTTTTGTTGTGTCAATATATATTTAAATTCATCTCTCTGGACCTACTTTTCGAGAATGATTTGATGAAAAAATTCAAAATTGATTTTATTTAAGATTGATTGATGCTATTTACTTTATTCAAATTTTAATCAAAATTTTACAGCGTTATAGTTATTTTATGACTCGAATTTCCTGTTATGAATATTTGAATTAATCTCCCTGTATTTACTTTTGAGAATGATTTGGCGAAAAAAATCTCGGCTCGGTTGATTGCACGCTGTAAATAGTCTTTTAGAGATATATTCTTTGGATGAATTTGGAGAATACGTTGAGTCATATATTAAGGGTAGCTTTTAAAAGGGGCGAAAGTTTGGGAAGGGATCGTCGCCGCTGCCATTTTCGGGGTGTATACATATGTGAGTATCGCGTCCGAGAGGCAAATATATACGCTCCCGCTATGCCTGCAATCGATAGTCTTGGGTGCGCGCATCGTCATTTGTCTGCCTCTGTGCCGGCTCGCGGAGGCTCCATTTAGAAAATAGGGCATCTCATCTTTTTCTCCCTTGCACCATTTTAATAGCCATCCCTCAACGCCATACATCTTCTTAATTACATCGTTAAGTATATTCAATTTAGTAAACAAATTTTTATCGATTCTCAAATAATTTTTGCCGAGCCGCGTGTATTGTATAGTCCTGCACAATAAAATTTTCATCCTCTCAAAATTCTCTCAATTATAGGATATACCTTTGTTCTCTATTACGTCCTAATATAATGACCAACTTGTTTCTTCTTAGACATATTATATCTTCATGTCGTATATATTTAAGTTTTTCTTTCGTCCGGACCAATCCCGCACGACTCTGATATATAGATATATGGTACAGTCGTACGGCACTTTTTATCTTTCTTTTTGTCTTACATTAGTCCCCGATAAAGGTATAGGAAGAGGTACAGAGAAGACGCAGGAGTGATCCTGACACGTCGATTATTAACGGCTCCCGCTCTCGAGCACAGACGCGACCTCATTAATCCTCTCTCAAGACACGTTTTCTATATAATATACGTCTATATATTTAACGATCGTCCTCTGAAATATACTTGACGTTTGTTCTTCCTCCGAACTTTGGCTATTCACGTGATATATAATCATGTCGGATATTATCTAATGAAGAGAGTCGATCTCTCATCTCATGTTCCTCTCGTACTTATTTTCTCATTTCATTTTTTTCATTTCGCTTTTCATATACATTTTAATCTTAATTCTCGTTTTTTCGATCTTTTGCCTTCGATTTTATAAGGTGTTCGATAAAACCGAAAATCCAATTCGTCATCTCAGAAATTTCCTCCGAACTATTAACCTCGTTCTTCCGCATCTCGAAAACACATAAACCCCCAAAAAGATCGTTACTCACATGGAACTGCCAGAAACTTGTGACCGATATTCGCTTCGTGCCTTTTTTTCCGATGCTCGTGGACGTTTTGTTCATTCTCGTCAGAGAGTGTACGAAAAAATCTCTTTGACGAGATGGCCAGTCCCGGCGGGGATCAGAAGTCTATGTTTCGAAGCGCGGATACGGGAAAAAAACGAGATCGGTTAGAAAAAGCGCGGAATCGATGAGGGAAAAAAATGGTCCGAGGAGAAAAAGGGGATGGCGGTTAGTGCGGTAAAGTGGAAATGCTCGAAGGCGCTGTGAGCTTTTCACGTCCATATATATATGTATATAAATGTATCTATATTATATGTACATGGTCATATACATATATGTATCTATATAAGAGAGAGACTGCGAAAGCGCGAGTGTGTCCGTGTGAGCTGGAAAAGCCGCGGGTTCGGAGCCAAGGATGGAAGAGAGAGCATGCCAGGCGCTTGATTTATCGGTGTCGGATATACACGG
The DNA here is from genome assembly GCA_030522605.1 of Cremastinae sp. B BG-2022a. Lineage (NCBI taxonomy): Eukaryota > Metazoa > Arthropoda > Insecta > Hymenoptera > Ichneumonidae > Cremastinae sp. B BG-2022a. Next base: position 120,779 of record JAPYYX010000062.1, read on the forward strand.
GAGCTTCGCTCGTATCGATCGGGGAAAACCGCACCTCCGGGATAGCGCCGACGTTTTTTTTCTTCCTTCTTCATCCTCCAACATCGTTCTCTCCTCCCTTCTCCTTGCACTCTCCGCGTTTTTCTCCATTTTCCAGCACACATGCACGCATCTTCCCCGACGCGTACGTGCGCGAAATACGCGCACGCTGGGAGTTTTGCCTACTGGGACCAAGTTTTCCTGGTTTTCGCGCCCGCCGACGGTGTATCTCATATCACGAGAGCACGGTAGCCCGATCGCGCGCGAGCGATAACGCCGTACGCGCGAGCTAACCGTCCTTTCTCGCGTGAAATATGGGCGGCGTGGATTTTCTCTCTCTCGCTTCATCTCTCCTCTCGTATCTTATCCTCTCGTTCTCTTCTCTTTTCTCTACTCGCTGTAATAGGTGGCGCCATATTACGCGAGTAGCGTTTACGAGCGAGTCCCGCTAAGCGCCTGCTTTTCCCACCAGCGCTCGCCAACTACGAGCTCTCGTCTTCTTCTTTTCTCTTATTTTATATCTCTCTCTCTCTCTTTTTATCCTCGAATATATTTCAACTTCTTTTTTACATACACGTGGGAGGAATAGTTGAGAAAGTTTATACGTGTATCTGATCTTTTTTTCTTCTAGTTCTTATTCTTCTTGATGCCTCTTTTTACGTCTGTATTTTGCTATCGTGAATGAGATTATCCATGTCCCGCGAGGACGAATTTGTATCATCGGGACTCCTTGACAAATCTACGAAGTTACGGTATCGAGGATATGTTTGTTGGAGAGATTCTTGTTTTGAAAAAAAGTGTAGAAAAAATCAGGATCTCATTGGATTTGGAATGTGGAAGCTCGATTTTGTACCTTTGGGTGCTTTGAGAGGTAGATACACGGCGTCCGTGGATATCGTACGTTTCGGATTTCTCGGAAGTCTCCCCTCTGTAAATCGCTCGAGGCCAACATATCCTCCGATGCGAGCGAAACTTTCTCAAAGCTTTGCCAAACGCGAAACCGCAGTTTACGGGAAATGTTCAGGTGTAGGAATTTGAATTTTCTACGATTTTTTGTTATATGTATCTTTTTTCTCTCTCTCTCGCTCTCTTCCTCTCCATTCGCTCTCCTTTTGACTTTTACCGTCGTATCGAACCAGTAAAAACTACTGGGATTCGGGATGGAACTCGGAGCGACCGATATTACGTTTCGTTTAGCGCTCAGCCAACTTTTACCTCTCACTCTCTGCGCTGTTCGAGGCCAGGAACAAATTTTTCGTATTTCCCTCAGGGCTTGGGAAGGAAGAGAAAAATTCTTCGCTTGAATTTAAAAGCTCACGGTTTCCCCTTTTTTAATCACTCGATCGTGTGCGCCGTTGTATCCGCCGCAATTACTTTTTTTTTTACCGAGAACCATATCTTTACACGTTGATTACCGCGGCTTTGGGATTTTTCCGTCATTTTTTTTCCCCGTGGTTTTTCCCCTCCTGAATTTTTCAATAAATTTCCGATTCCGTGGCCAAAAGCACTCGAGATCGGATTTTTTTTTCTATTCAATATCGTCACATATTCGTTATCGACTTTTTTTTCGCTGCTGCTGGGATTGAGACATTTTCGTGATGAAGGATTAAAATAATGATGAAATTCAGTGAATGCACGGTATATAGCTTCGTGTCGAATTGAAATTAAAATTACTCCTATTCGAAGAACTTTCAATTATTTTTAATTACACCTGCAGTTGTCTATGGAGACGACATTTCCGATCGTAACCCTTATCGAGACTCACCGGAGCTCAATTCGCCATCTTTTTCTTCTTCTTCTTCGTATTCTTCTTCATCTTACTCTCTGCTCTCCTTTACTCCATTCTTCTGATCCTCTCGCTACGATGTTCTTGCAACTTTCTTCATTTCATTAATTACTCGGGTTAACGAACGATCGTCTTTCAATTATAGCGAATTCGCTGCACTTTCATCTCGAGAACCCAATATTGCCTTCGTGATATCAGCGGGGAGATTCGCCTCGAACTTCCCAGTACATGAACCGAATCACAATTATTTTCTGCACTAAAATCTTCGCTCGCGATTATCGTCTTTTATACCAACGAAAAAGAAATTGCTACGTCAATTAAAATAAATCACGATCTTTCGCCATTTCATTTAAATTACATATTCGATTGAATAATCTTACAATGTATTTTCTTTCTTTTTGTTGCAGGTAAGAATGCAAATCCCGATTATCATCGTATCGACATTTCCACAGTTCGTGCGAGTACGTAAATCGAATAAATATTTATAAAGTAAAAAAACCTTTTTACTCCGATGTGAATAATTCTCGAGTATTTTTGGTAACTAGCTGAAATAATACAACAAGGAAAAATGACGCTCGTCGCGTAGAATTTAAAATAACACACGTCAAAATAATATATATTCCGTTAAAAATAGTATGTGGGCGAAATATTCAAAATTTTAATATTACTTTGAATTTTAATATTTGTGATACAAAAAACATGAAAATGTCATGTCGCAGAAATTAGGTACTTCTATTTTAATAAATCACAAGTAATTCGTGTGACATTGATTTATTTACTTTTTGACGAATGCAATATACATTTTTACGTAAAAAAAGTATGAGACAGAAGTACGTTATTTTATTCTTTTAAATCTGACATAATAATGATATATTGTTGACATTGACAAAAGTCTTACATCTTCATCTTTCACAAAAGAGTTGAACTCTTCATGAAATAAAAATTACTTTTTCCAACATCGTGTTGTACACACACATACGACAAAATCTTAAATATGATTATTGACATTTCAAAGTTTCGTCGATTTTAATATTTAATGTTTTCATAAATATTCAGTATTTTATTGCTGGGAAGTTTTATTCGTGTTATTCTCAGCTCCATCATTGTGTGACGTTTTATGTCTTTATCTTCTACAAAATAGACGAAGTTTTTGTGAAATAAGAATTCCTGTTTTCACTGTTACACACTCGACGTAATGTTGAATATTCTTGTTGACATCATTTTTTAGTTTTATCGATTTTAATTATTATCAAATTATCATATTTATTTTTGTTGCTATGTCTGTACTACTTTGATACGATATCAAATTTTTTGAACGTAAATAATATTAAGATCTTTGGTGTTACTTTTACTTGTATTAGTCGGTTTACATCGCGCTTATACGAGCGGGCACATTATTTGAACAAGTAATAAGTTAATCACTCGACAATGAGGTAAATCGATTTTTGAGGGTCTCTTTCTTTTCCACTTTATATCAATTTCATTGGATAAGGTTGTGACTCGTACATGTTGAAGCTCAATAGAACGACAATAACAAATTATTAACTCGCTGAGTAAAGAATAACACGCTGCGCTTATCCCGCGATGCAAGGATTGAATTATGACGCGCTGCTCTATACAAGGAATGCGACAGGAGGAGATATCTATTGGAATAAAAAAAGAAACAAAACCCGAGGCAGTAAAGGTTCGTCAGCGAGGGATTCGTTCATTGAGTTGACAAAGCGTGATTTGAAATTTCCTGCTGCAACGACCTGTATCCCGATAGGCTGCACTCCCTTTCGCTCTCTCTTTAATTTCATTATTTTTTCATTCGTTCTTATCTTATCGCTACCGGTAATTGAAAAATATCAAATTCCAGTACAAGAGAAAACTCACACAAATTGAGCATATTGAATTAAAACATTTGAGATATTTATGTAAACCTTCCGATTATATAACTGAATTGTTTAACAGACAGACTCGAAAAATTGAAAAATATTGTTAGATTCGATCCATTCATCTTTTCAGATTTTAAAATGAATTCTATCATTCTAAAAATATTTTGAAAAAATATTATGGCTCGAATTTAATTTTAGGACAAAAGAAAACTTATATTAAAAATTAAGAGATTTATAAAATCTTTTAATAAACAGAATTACAATTTTTTTTTTCTATAAATATATTCTGAACTTTGCAGCGCAGTTATTTTACGATGTTCTAAATAGAAATGTAATTATTTCGAAAATGTCGGCTAGAAAAAAATATGATAAGGTCGAGAGTGAAGTTGGCTTGAATTTTCGTGAGTAGAAACGCATCGCTTGAAACGCTATTTGGCAATGCCCGCTTGCTTAACAAGACATGTACGTATGTCACGCACGTTTCTATTTACAACGAGGGCTCTCTCGGGGTGATATTTGCGCCGGTGCTTCTCGCCGGGTGTGTAGCAATCCGAGTGTGTTCCCTCTTCGTCTCTGAGTCGCCGACACATTTGAATTCTCCTCTCTCTCTCTCTCGCTCTTTCTCTTTCCAAAGTTAAATTCGCGCGTGTGTTCGTAAGTGCTCGTACGTGCGAGAACCGACAGTTTACTCATCCCTGATAGTATAGTTTGTCACTGTGTGTACAAACTATACCAACTCCCAAGTAGTATAAATAATTCGCTCGAGCAATTACCCGAGTAATCTCGACTACGGAATTTCCGGTCGACAAATTTCCGTCACTCGACGATATGCCCGCAGCACAGTTACGCTCCGCAAGAAAAAGAACGTTATACGGGCACTATCACACCTGCGCCCTCTCCTTTTTCTTCCATTATCTCTTCTCTCCAAATTCACCGTGTTTGTATTCCGCGCTTTTTTCACCAACTGATTAACTTTGCATTCGATTATTAGGGTCGTTCGCCTCTACGAGCTTTGCGTAACAATCGAATAATCTTGCCTGAATGTTGCTTGATTCAAGAAGCTTCTGGTATGCATAAAAAGAATATTTAATTTTTTTTTTCAAATCGTTTATTTCTGTTATTTTTATATAATTCCGTGAATCGAGGAATTGTCAAATTATTTGTATATAAAATCTCTTAAATGCGCGATGAAACGTAAAACTCGGGAGAATCGTATCTAATTAAAATTGGAGAGAAGTCACGAAACGTGACGATAATTGGGATTCATCGAGGTGTCATCTTGTTATACGACTATATTTTTTATCAATGAAGCACAAAGACGTGCTTTGGACCGATCGACTCAAAAGTTTGCCACGTCTTAATTAATTTTTACAGTCTATATAGTTCTTAAGTAGGGATCTGATGAAGAAAATCCTTCAATCTTTTTTATCTGAACTAAAAATAAATTTTCTGACACGAAGCTTATCTTATAAACATATATAAATATATTGCAGGACCCGAACAAGTCTTGATCATATTCCGAAGTAAACTTCGAGTCTGTACAAATATGAAAAAATTTTTAAATTTTAAATCTCAAAACCATTTCCATTGTGACACATCAATATCCTTAATCGACTACCAGCATGCGAAGGACATTGCGTCGCGATTTCATATACATGAAAGAGAAAACGTAGGTGTGAAGATTTTCTCGCTGCTTGCCCCGAGGGATTGAAGATAAAGAAAAAAAGAGAGAGAGAGAGAAAATCTACAGAAGCGGCAATATGCAGAGGCGAAAAGGTTATCGGGTCGCGACCTCCCGAGCTTCCGCGTGCTTTTCACGTCCCCAAAACACTCAAAACTCACACCATTTATACTGCACCAAAATACTATTCGTATGAGCCTCAAAATACTCGTTTTCTCAAGCGTTCTGAGCGTCGGCTCGAATATGAAATAGAAAAAATGTAAAATTTCAATCTCGGTCTATCTTTCTTCGAATTTTTCCTTCTCGAAATAGGAGCAAGAGTGATTTCAATCGAGAATGAACTCTCAGAAGACAGATCTTTATGCTCGAAAAAAGATTTTTACGAATAAGTCGACAGATATTTTGTTTCGGTAAATAATGTTTTTTAAAATAAGAAACCAATATTATTGAAGTTGCGAGAAAAAAATAAATTATAAATAAATTTTTGAATAATTGGTGACTCGAGCGTGAAAGGTTTCTCAGTTTCATTGGCGCAAGTCAAGACTGTATTAATTGACGAAAATCAATATCTCGCAGCTTTCCATATGAATAGAACGCGAACCGACGATAGGGGGTTATCCAAGAGGGAAGGAGGAAGAAAGCGATGCAGCTGCAGCACGGTTGCACCAAACTCTGCAGGGATTACGTATATAGTCACGTAACGCAGACACGTTTCGTTCTTATCCAAAATTCGTCGATTTCCATATTTCATTTTCATGTTTCGAAATAAATTAGAATTCAATTTTTTCTGATTAAATTCAAATAGATATACCGTTCCGATATTATGGTTATGAAGATATATCCTGTGAAAAAATCGACATTACCGTGAATTTAACGAAAAAGTTTTTTTATTATGAATATGTAAAGTAACTTTAACGCTGCATTTTTTTATTTATATAAAATAGTATTAAAAGAAGTTTTGATGGCTTTTGTCAACAAAAATACCGTTATCACGATGTGCAAACATTCCGATCGTTTAATTATATGTTAACACTCTCTTTCCTTTCGCAAAAACCGTTACCATTCCGATACAGCATTGTCAATTAAGCCGTATTAAGTTGAAACTTGTCGGGACAATGATTTGATCGACGTGCGAGCTATCCGCGAGATAGCTATCGGCTCTCGTCTCGCGAAAAAAAAAATTATCCGAGCACAATATCTGTCGAACTCGTCGCTGGGCCGTTACATGTGCCAATCAAACTGCGCGTCTCCTCTCTTCTCTTTTTTTCATTTGTAGCATTGTACGAATTTCACAAAACGCAGATGGGTAAAATTTTAGCTGACGCGAGGGCTGCGATGAAAAACATTTGACGGACAAATATTTTTATTCGAGAGCGCGATCGGATCTCTCGCCTGCATCCAAGAGAATTAATAACCACGGGGCAATTTTTCGAAAAAATTACAATCGCGCGTTAACAATTTTTTTTTTTCGTCTCTCGCTGGGATTAAATCGAATTTCGAAGCAATTATCCGATGATGCTTCTCGCAGTTTCTCCCCGTCTCATCTTATCTACAAATTCTATCTTATTCCTGAGGTGTATTACAAAAAGATCGTAACGAGGTTCACTGAATTTTCTTTTTCACGTTGATCAAGGGGATATCTCAGAGACCCCGTCGCGTGTAAGTGATCCGACGTGATTAGAGTGAATGCATCGATTTTTATCGAATTTTTTTTTACATCTAGACACTCTCGTGAAATTTTTTTTAGAAATTCTAGGATTATTGTTCGATCGCCGCAAAAGATTGCTCGGCCACGATGCTGGAGTTATTTGGTAGTCCCGTCGATAGGGTGAGACTATATCGACTTCGTTTCCGCATATGCCACCAGTCGCATTTTAAGCTCAGGATACGGAGAGAAATCTTATTGTATTTTCAATTATAAAGTAAAATTGTATGAGAGCACACATCTTTTTATAAAATTATTCCAGTGTCTTAAAATAGAATCAACGCTATATATTTTATATGCATAAAAAGATTTCTCTGGCATAAAGTATTAATGGCAGCTTTCATTCACACGTATATTTATTTGGAAAATGCAATTCAATTCCTTCAATATGGTATTTAATTTCATGCTAATAGATGTTATACACTTTTATTATCAGAATAGCGTGTTTAACGTCCGTTTGGTGTATAACTAAATACATCATTTTAGTTGAGAAAGGAATTGAGGAATGCAGAAGAGAAATGTAAAATACACGCATATACATATACGATTGTCGGGTATAAAAAGAAGCAAATGAAAAAAAATCGATCGGCTTCTAGAGCCCTTTCAAGCGCGTTAGAAGCATTAAATTTCCGCTTCCAATTCTCGTCATAAATGTTATGACGTAAATGGATTAGCAGAATTTTTTTCAACCGATTTTACGACGGGAAAGAAATTTCGTATTTAAATTCAAAATTCTCAAATGCAGCAAGTGGAGAAGTATTTATCGAATATCGAGGGGGAAAATATATAGGAAAAAAAATTGAAAGAGATTGAATGAATTTGTAAAAAATAGAAAGAAAATATATTTCAAAAGTGCATATTACATTGTAATGAAATAATTAATACACATTTTAACGTTGAAAAAATATAAATTTCAAACGTAGCGTACGATTATCAGATGAGAGGAAAAATAACGAAACGATTCTGTGCTCGATATTTCGTATTATGCAATTGAATAAGAATTGCTCAGCTTAGAGACGAGAGACGAGAAAAACAAATGGTTACATTGAGTTGAATGAATAAGAAGAGTATAGAAACATTTACCAAATGTAATTTTCTGTTTGTAAATTCTCCTCGTACGATTGTGGAATAAAAAGAAAAACAACGGAAAGAATTCTCATGTCCAATATTTCGTATCATTCAATTGAAGAAAATCTTTCAGCGTGGACGCCGAGAGAAGGGCAAAATAAATTGTTGTACGTTGAATTGGATGAATAAGAAGAGAGCATAAGGTCGAGCAATATTTACCAAATATCAAATAAAAAACATTGAATTGAAATAGTTAATACTTTAACGTGTACGAAATAAAAATGTCTATTCGTAAATTGTCATTGTACGATTAACGAATGAGGGGAAACACAAGGAAAACAATTCTCGTGCCCAATATTTCGTATTATGCAATTGAAGAATCGTTCAGCGGGGACGAGAGAGAGGGGCAAAATAAATGGTTACGTTGGATTGGATGAATAAGAAGAGCATAAAGCAGATACGAAGGAAAGGATATAGAGTTTATCAGGGGTGGTTGCGAGCACAGGCGGGCAGGTGGGGGGGCTATACGCATGTCAACTGGAGGGCATTCAACTATCGATCGTCAGGGTAGTTTCAGCGAGCCCCTCACCCCCGGAGGCGAAAGAGACACGCTCGCCTTCTTCCTCACTACCCTCAAACTGCGCTATATTTTCCCTTCATTTTTCTCCGTCTCGCTTCTTTTCTCTCGTTTCGTTCACTCTCTCTCTCTCTTCTTTTTTCCTCTTTCTCCACTTCTCTCTCTCTCTCTCTCCACTTCCGTCTCGCCCTCGTGGGCTTTTTCGTGCACGTTCTTCTCCCACTGTGCCATGGCACATACGAAAACCAACACGTATTCTATTCTCGGTATAAAAAAAAAGAAAAACAAAAACTAGAGTGCTCGCACACGAGAATAGCAGAGTGTACACGGTGTATGTATTATTCCGCAGTTTCTTTTCTCTTTTTTTTAGGCTCATGCACTTTTCAGCTACACTCTTGTCAGCTCCGTATCCTTTTGTCTCGGAGTCCCAGCGTCTCACGGATTTTAATTATCCTGACAGCATTGGATGCCTTTGAGGTACCAGGGAAAATACGAAATAAAAAATAAACACGGGAATAGAAAAAAAAATGCGAAAAGGAACTACTTTGGCAGAAAATGAAGTTTTATTTTCGACGGTTCGAAGGGTTGTTTCCTTCTCTCTTAATCTCTCTCTATCTCTCCGTCTTTCACTTCGTCCTCGTATAGTGAGTCATTAATTTGGAAACATCTCACGTACTTTCTTCAGGCATGAATTACACAGCGAGGCCAGGAATCCCTTGCAATCATTCGGACAAATTGAAACGGTCACGACATCCCTTGTAATCGCATTATGTACAGTTTTCTCTCTGTTTGCACAACTATTTTCGTTTATTGCGTTAGTATCTTCACATATTATATTTACCGTGTGAAATAATAGATTTTTTACGACAGTGCTTACATTTTGGGGCTCGGAAATTTTCTCTGGGTCAACAGAGATTTTTGAAATTTTTTTTTTCTTTTTATTTTTAATCGTTGAACGCTCGAGGGCGATTTTTTATTAAAGGAAAAATTGTAAAAAAAGAAGCGTGGAAAAATTGGCGTTGTTCACTCGAGTCAAACGATACTGTGACGTTTTTCTGTATTTTTTTCCACCCTCGTGTCTCTTGCGTGTCTCTCGTTCCCCCTGTTGTCGGCAACGTGACGGGGGTGTCGGGGAAAGTTTATTCGACGGGAAGGGTCGTTGAAGAGCGTCGCGTCGGAGGGACGAAGGACGAGGCTGACTCGGGGGTAGGCTGCTGGCTGGAACGTCTGGGACCACGTGTGCCACGACCAGCTGATCGTCTAGCATGCGGGAATTCAAGAGCGCACGTGTACCGTCCGGGTTTTCTTCTCCATGCGTATTACTTCGACCTGTATCGCTGATTAGACGCCGATTTTCATGATTTTTCATTCAAGGAAATAATAATTTTTCAAATTTTCTCTAACTATCTCATAAATTTGTCAATTCTCTTGTTACAGTAATTTTTCCTATTTGATATCCGAAAATTCCAATTTTCAGAAAAGTATGAGGGAACGGGAAATTTGTTCAAATTATTTACAAGTCCCTGTGTATCGAAATTCCCTCAGGGATACAAACTTATTGACGATACTCTTGAGAATATCCTTCCGAATGGTAATGGATAGCCTGGAAATATGTTCTTACACTTCCCTCTGAGCTGTTCGCTTCGAATTCCCCACCTGGAATAATTTTTTCCCTAATGTGAAATAAATGTTTATCAATGAAATCCGCGTCAGAATTGATGTCGGTTCGATGTTCAATCGTAGTCTCACTCCCTAACTCAAGATCCTCGAGAGCCGAGGAAAATTCTCGTTAACGACTCTTCGCACACAGGATTTCCTCTTGAATTTGTCACCTATTCAAATTTCACAATCCATCATCTTTTTCGAGGTTTTTCCACCTTCGTCCCTCCGGATCGCGCTTATAGAGCTTTTGAAATTTCCATCAGCTTGATAAAGAGAAAGAGAAATAGCGAATACACGCGAACCAGAGGGTGACACCCATTTCTCGTTTCATGTAAATTTTGTTTTCACTCTCTACAATCAATCACTCACTCGGTGAATATAAGGCCCGTGTTACGAATCATTTACCAAATTGAACTCCGCTGAAACTTTTGACAGAACACGCTTCCGCGTCCTGATTGATTTATCTGCGATCAATAAAAATGGGTGACGCTCACAAATTATCGTTCTATCTGGTACAGTCGATTATTTCGATGAGCGTTGGCGAATCGATTGACTTTACTCTTAAAAACGTTTCACAAACGTCAAATTATAAAACGATTGCTTTCAAAATTCATTACATTTATTATCGATGTACAAATATATTCTTGAAAGTATAATTATGTAAATATGTGTTTTCATAGAATTGCTTCAAAGTGTTTTTACGTATTTAAAATGTTGGAGTCAATATACTCTGACCAATTTTCGAAATGGTTGATTGGTCCGAATTAAAGATATTTAAAATAAAATTGGATGGGTTTAATTCCATTACCAAACTAATGAGTTTCAGAATTAATTTAATCGTCTATTTTCGGAGAGGTATATAAGTAATTGTTAAAAAATTCAATTTTCCTAAAAACATTATCACCTAAAAAACACAAAAGTTGAATACAAAAGTAGAATTGGGTAATGTCCTGTGTCATTCATAATATTCGTGTAATTATATGATTCACTCACAAAATTCATTTTTCTTAATTTCCTGTATAATTGGCACATTAAGCAGAAGTAATATATTTCTAAGACTATTTGCGTTAAATCAAATTTTTTAGCTTGACTGTATTACGACTACTTAAAGAGTAACAAAAATTATAAAAACGAAACTGTTCAACTAGAAAATAAATATATACGATTCTTTTCAACAATTCGTTCCTCGACCAGGTATAATAAAATATAATCGTCTGGTAAAAGTATGTGTCAGTGTTTTACTGGAATAACACGCAGCGTTTTGTGAATCCATTGTACATATACGAATAATTTAGATAAATGACCTCGAGCCGTCGCGACCACGAGGATCGAGTAGAATGGAGGAATAAGAAGAAGGGGAAGAGCCAGCGTGTAATACGGATGCACGTGAATAATTCGAGTATATTGGTACGACGCTTGTGTAAAACGTGTCATCACCCTGTCGTTTCGAGAGTGTTGGATCTCGTTGAAATTCACTTAAATAAAACGAAAAATATTTCGTTCAAAAGTAATTTTATTATCATCAAAAAAACATTTTTGTGCATTTTTTTACGTTTAGAGGATTGTCATTATTATATTATGATATTTTTAAACCTTTTTTATTCTCAAAATAAATCCATTTTTTGAAATTTATTGTTTTTTTTGTTGAAAAAAAAAACAAAAGATTCGTTCTTTTGTTAAATTTCAACGATGCACACTTGACTATATGGTCGTGTTCGTTTGTGCAGAGGAGAGTTATCAGCGAGGTTACACACACTACAATAAAACGAGACGAAACACACGAGGCACACAGGCCCTTTTACCCTTGCCTCACTTCCGTCTTCAACGACGTTACACTCTCGCACTTGTGTAACGATGTATACAGGAAAGAGCTTCTGTATTCGCGGCGCTGCGAGTAGTATACGTGCAGTGTTCATGACAGAGACACGTATACTAACACATACCGAGACTGGCTTGAGGATAGAAACGTGGGAAGAGCCATTGTAGGATAATCCGGCTCGAGTCGGATCTTCCAATCGTCTATTTCTCGTACTCGCGTTTCCGTGCATGCGTGCGCCTTATTGTGCCTAATTTCTCGAATCATTTTTTTTTCAATTCTTTATATACAATAATTACTTGCGGAAATTTCGTCTTTTTCACTTTTAGAGTGTGTGGCTGCCACAGGCTGATTTTTCCATCCAATAGCTAATAAACATTAGAGTTAATCCGATACTTGTGCGGCATCAAAGCCATATAATACCGAGAAATATATGCAGTCGCAAGAGTTACAAAATATAATCCTGGAATGTCATATGACTTGTTCGATTTAAAATTTATTTTCATTTTTTTGAAAATTAACGTCTTATAATATTTCAAGAAATCATTTTTCGTCTTTTCAAAGTCAATTGTCATCGGAAAAATGGAAATTTTTGAAAAAGCACAAAAGTGGCTAAACTTGAATGTCCAAATTAGCCAAACGATAAATAAGTAATTAGATAAATATGATCAAAGCATCAGAAATATCCAAGGGTTTAACTGTGTATTAAGAGCTTTTTAATTTTCATAATTATGAGAGACCCTGCAGTCAATCCTTTGTGGACGACTCGAAAATTTGTGACTGGATAATTTGTACCTCTGTACTTTTGGTTTCATTGCTAGACGCCGCGTAAACCATAATTTATCCTAAGGAAAAGGAAAAAAGAAAAGAAATGAGAATCGAAGAGAAAAAAGAGAGTGCCCGGCGGTCGTTGTGTAGATTTCGTAACGGTAGGATGCGCGTGCGCGTACCTCACTTCCGGCTGGCCGAGTTTGTCCGATCGCGTCTTATTCGTATCGTCATAATATGAGGTACACACAGAGCGCTATACCTTGCCGGCACAGCGGAAAGTTATTATCTATTGTACATAGCGTAACGTCAAGTGATGCTAGATTATAATGTAGTTAATGGCTCATCGTTTTTTTCCTTCCCAGTCTCCACTCCACCTCCAGACTTCCAGTTTTTATGAACACTTTATTATAATTACGAATTACGAATTTTCATTCTTAAAGCAGCAGTCATATTTATTCACATTGCTGTATTACGTTTAATAACAGGTTTCCATATAAAACATTAGATATTATTTTTATTCTTTTTATAGTCGAGATGGAATTTTTCAATTGGCCAAAAAGTTCATGTCACAGACTCTCGTTTGGTATTAGACACATTTTTCTTCTTGATTTTTTAACTGAACAATAATTTGCATTATGAAAGTTTAGAAACTTAAATTGAGGTGATCGTATCAAAAAATACATGGGATTTCGAATACAGAATATGTTCCTAATAGATGGCAGATGATCAGAAGAACATTTTCCATAAATTTCACGAAATTTTTAAAATTATTTTTACTTTCAATACCGAAACACTTCAAAATATAGCAATCTATAAATTTATCATTTATACTCTGTATGTCTAAAATGTTCCTGAAAATCAAATTCGTTTTAGTTCATCATCAGGAAAGAAAATCTGTCGATCGTAGATTTTCCACTAACATTACTTTTTTTTCACGTTCATTGCCGGATGCTGCAAGTTATACCAATGTCAAATTGTGCGGATGGACTCGGTATCGTGAACTCGTATTTCCGAGGGCATGCGATAAAAAAAAAGTGCACAGTTGAATGATTCGCGTGTTGTTCCGACCATAAGGACCGATAGCGAAAAAAAAGGAGAGTGAAAAAATGAGTAGGAGTGCTCAACTGTTCATTGATTGTTGGCCGGAGCACAATAAGGCCGATAACTATGCCATTGAGGAATTCATACACCCGAGTATTCGTGTACGTGCATCGCCGATTCATCTGCACAAAACGAAAGAAATTGTTGCGTATTCAATTGCAAAACGACATGCGCGCTCGTTGTTGATGCATGCGCCGTTTCACTTTACTCTGGCTTCATCGCTTTTACGAGGACAAGGTATGCGCTTGACTCCATCAAATACATGTATACGCAACCTTGACGGAAAAATAAAATTTTTATAAGTGCATGATTAATAAACTCATCCACGAAAAAGAAAAACTGGCAAGCTGAAAAAAACATTGTTCGAAGTACGATTGAATTTCATTCAATTTCAGAAAGTTCATCAGAGCTCAATTCATTCATTTATTATTATTTCAGGGTTTTTTCAACTGTCTAAATAATAAAAAAAAAAAGAAAATTTTTTCGGATTCTTGTATATATTGAATAAATCAATTCTTTTGTTTGTTCAGATTTAATCAAACTGTCTAAATAACGAGGTCTGAAAAAGTGTCTCATTTTGAGAGAAAAAATTGCCGCGCGTTTTGTGCTCGTGTCGCAATTCGAGAGAAACAGATGCTTCCCGTTATTTTTTGCTTCTCGCATCGGCGAACCGTGAAAGCTTGCGCCCTCAGGGGCGCAAAAAAATATCTAGGCCGGGGGATTCTGCGGTGAGTTTTTTTTTATACACGTAAAAAAGGAAAAAAATAAATCCTCGGGTCGCGTGCGATAGATTTTTTTCAAAGCTTTCACGAAGTGCGATCCCCAACCTCGTGGCGACGAAGCTGAATTCGAGCAGTCTCAATAAAATCCGCATTAACAAAAAAAGAAGAAAAGATAAAATCGTGTACGGGGAGAGCAACGTAAAAAAAGCGACTGTTTTGATGCTCGTTCTTTTGGAACCGCTTCATTATTCATTCCTCTTGATATATCCGGGCCGTATTTATTGCCCCTCGGTTAGGAACGATTTTAAACCAGGGTTGTTTCACTTAGTACGCTTACCTTGCACTTTTCCATCTCTCTTCATTTTTTTTCTACCCAACGCGCGCATTTATGCTCACTCTCTTATTAATATATTCATCCAATTCATCCTTCTCGAAGAGGGCTGCGTCTGTTTATCAATTTTGCATTTTATCAAAAAAAGATCATTCTCCCCCAACGAATCAGATTTTTTCAAGATTTTTGACACCCTCAGATTGTCACTGAACTGGAAGAGAAAAAAATTTATCCTGAGTTTATTCAACATTTTTCGTTCATTAAAAAACGATATTTTTGAATCATTGTAATTTTTTTCAATATTTTAATATAATTCAAATGCGATATTCTGTCCAGCAGAAAAATATAGGAGCTTTATCAATATAGCCTTTTAATGAAAGGTCATTCTCCTCAACGAATTGGTTTTTCAAACATTTTCGGAAGTTCGATTGTTGCTCTGAGAGAGAGAGACATGTGCAGTGCATTTTTCTCTCATTGGACATTTTTTTACTGACTCAGACCGTTGTTATTTTTAACTATGTATTTGTAAATACATTATTAGAAAAAGTCGATCATTTCGTTCGCTCGCGAAGTCTTCGAGAATATTCCAAACAGAGGCGAATAAAAGGAGTCAAACGAGCCTCTTCAATTTTCGCTCTTCAATCTTAGTTATTCATCGTTATACCCGTGACACTTGACCCTCGATTAGTCCATTGCGTAAATCAAATGTTAATGCGTTTGGCCAACTTCGTTTCTTTCACAATGATTTTTCGTCATTGAATTTTATTTAAAAGAATTTTCGTACTCTAAATATGCATAGAAAAGTCAATCCCGATGACCTACTTCTAATTTTTATACGTCAAAAAAGCTTGGCTTCGTATTTTACTCTCGTCATTCGCAATGAGACACTAACCAGACAAAAAATATCGCAGCTTCGTATTTCGTAAGTTTTGACCTATATTTGACGTTCGTTCAAATTTTTCACGAGGTAACGTGAAAAGAGGAAAAGCATACATTATCCAAATCTAAGTCGAAGTATAATCTGAATTTAAAAAAATTGAAGCTCATGACTCTCTTCATTAATTCCATTTTCTATTTGCACATCGAATTTGTTTAAACAATGTGCACATCAATAGATGCATTTCAATGAAATTAATGAATTTGTACGTTTTTTTTCTCAATCGTCATGTTTTTTACGATCGATTTTTGTCGAAGAACGTCCAATTGAATAATTAGCAAAACTTTGAGTACGTATATAACACTTGGTCGCACACTGTACACATGCCGTGTGCTCGTCTTATCAGCGAATATTGAGAACGATAACACTGGCACGAGGCATCGCTACTGCGCAGTTTCAAAAGACATTTTAAGAGGTCTTTTCGAACTATCAAGCGGCTTACCGTTCGCTTCGGTGTACGCCTACGTTTGTTTTACTTTCAATAAATATAGCATCTGTTTATCTTTTCTGGCTTGTGTTTCCACTCGCTGAGTTATCGTACATTTTTACCTTTCCACTGGAATATTTTCACGTATCGCGGGTTTCTAAAAAAGTTCCAATAATCGATGCAAAAACAATTTTATTTGTGCAATTCACTGTGAGATATACATTCATGTTTAAATACTATTATCAAGAGTCAAGACGATCCTTATAAAAAAAAATTGTTTTTGAGGAGTCAATCGACTGATAAAAAAAGTAATAATTGATATTACTATCCATAAATTGAGCATAGTTTTTGAATTGACGAGCGAAAATAAGCACCGAGTTGAAGGAATGGTCTAAAAATAATAATTTTTAGAGATATGAAAAGAATGATTTTGAATATGAAACGCGTCGACCACCACGAATAAAAAAGTTCAAACAATCGATATGACAAATTGTGTTTCTGAAGTGGACTGATAGATTTTTGGGCACTAATTCAAAAAGTGAAAACGAACTGCTGCAAAAATAATTTTCAAAGTTTACACAGCAATCGACTCAAAAACCGTATACGTAAAATGTACGTAGTTTTTAAATTCAAGAGCGAAGACAAATAACGAAATGAGCGAACTGCTGGAAAAAAATAATTTTTCGTAAGTTCACGAGAGAAAATTTGAACGTGAAAAGCATCGACCGCGACAAATGGCTCTTGCGCTCTTCCGCCTTAGCATGGGTCGAGACTTTTTCCTTTTTGTATATGCGCATACGATGTGGGTGCACAATCCACGGAACTTGAGAGCAACGTTTATATATTTATACATCAGCGTGAGCGTAGATATACGTACGTTGTTTGCGTGTTCGGGTACAGTGACAAGGAATATGATGTGCTGTAAGCCTGGCAATGGCAGCATCAACGCGCATAACGCGTGACACGCATCGCGGTCATACGTAACGCTGCTAAATGGGTTAATATGCACATCCGTATCGTGGCTCGCGTCGTCGTTCTACCGACGATGCCGGTCTAATCGTACGAGCCACCGTTAACGTTCACGTCCAACTTTTTTCAAATCTTGATCGAAAAATCGCAAACGTGAAAATATTCAAATACGTAACGATTCTTTTGAATAATTTTTAAGCCTGGAATCTCATGTCCAGAGTGAGATGAGACAGAGTATACATTTTTTTCTATAATAGTTTATTGAGATTTTTCATTATGCCTAAAATTCAGAAAGTATATGTGTGAGTATTTAATTGAATAATAATCTGTTCTGGGTTTATCTTATCTGAGATTTGAAAAATGCATTAGTATATAACTGCATAAATATTTTGAATGTAGTTTTACCTAAAAGTTCACAAGTCTGATTTTTAAAATAATTATTTATTATACCAATCGATTTAAATTTCGAGACTGTAGAAAGTTTAACTTCGAAAATAAGACATTTTTCTGGATATTGTTTATTGGAATATTCTTGTTGCTCTGAAAAATGTGTATATTTTTTAAAATACTTCTCGAAAGAAATCGAGAGTTACGAAGAATTCTTAAGTAGCTCACCGTTCAGTTTCTCGAGAACGTACACATGGCATGCATGCGTTTCAGCGATCACCGGTTATTATCGAATACTTTCACCAAGATACGGGAGAGGCCGCGTCAAGCCACCCGATTTGTTTGACGCCCCGGGGGACAGAAAGGCCGCGAGTGTCGATTTCAGACTTGCCACGTATACACAAACTGACAGCGATCCTCACACGATCGAGCAATCAATTATTCCCAAATGATACATCCCATCAAACGACGATAAACCAGGAAAATCATTCGATATATTACGGGTGCAAAACGTTTGCGAAATTAACAAGATTTATCGATAATAAACACACGTTTAAAATTCAGAAAATATTAAAGAATACAATTTTCAAACAACTTCTCGAAATTGCGAGAAAATTCGACAATATGTTTCCTGTAATTTATTTTTTATTTATATTTTTATGTAACAATTAAATTGTCATAACCTTAATTATTCCTCTCAAAATTATGCTCAACATTTGGAAAAATGTTTTGAACGATCTAAGTAAAATGAAACTTTCCAAAACACTGGAAGAATTCTCTGAAAGAAGCTTTTAGTTAATTTTCTCATTCCACAATTATATCTGTAAAAATTTTTGGTCTCTATATGTATAAGTGAGCCTCAATTAGTGCCAAAGCGACGCGGATGCGACTTCTGCGTAACTATGGCACGCGCGTCTTTAGAAGCGGGACATTTCGATGCAACTATTACAAGGCTTTGCAGGAGGTAGACCTTCGTACGGAAAAACGTGTCGATTCTCTTGCCATCGCGCAAAATCCTCATTGAGAAACACATATACGATCGTTCATTTCGCGCTCGATTATGTGTTTCACGCGGCGCGTGCACCTGTGAAATGAGAATACGCGATGATTTTAAAAATTATACTCCACATAAACTATAAATACATATACTAAATGAAGATATAATAAAATTATCCCATTATAGGATAAAATGAAAATAACTGGCATTAAAAAATATTTTCTACCCCTCTCTACAGATGAGATATGATTTAATTTATTTTTGAACCCTATACTGCAAAAGTGATCAGAGCGTCTGCGCTCTTATTATCATCACGTTTATGGTATAAAAAAGTTTTCCGCAGATTGGTACTTCGTTTATATGTGCACAGTGAGAGCGTCCGAACGTCCTTCGCTCGGAATTACACGATACTCGAAACGGTATCGATTATCGCAGAGTGCCCGAAGCTGCTCGCGTGTTCGTTCTTCTCGCGCGCTCTGCTCGACTATTTATTGGAATCTCTCTCGTAATCGAGGAGCAATCGATTATACAGTGATGACGAGGTCAGCTCATGCGTCGTATACATCACCGAGCAGTTATTTATTCTATCTTTGTACTTCTTTTCTTTTTTTTACATAGATACTCCCCGTTACATCGAATACTTATTCTTACGCTTGCATTTCTTCTCTCGTGCTCTCTCTCCATAAAAATCGTTCGCTCCCGAGTCGATAACGATCGCTGTCACAATAGAAACGACAATGTGTCTGTTTCTGCAATATCTGTCCAAAAGTCATGTCGAGCGTCAAGTGTGACGAGAATTGCAGAATTATTCATTGAAAATATATACAAACTTGTGTTTTTTGAATTTTATATTTTTTTTTTACATTTCATTTGCGAGAACGTTCGTCGAGATCAGCTTTTTCGCTCGCAAGATATTCACCAAACGCATTGTACTAAATTTCGCGAAGATTTTACGTAATTGCTATCACAATGCAAGTAGGTCGTGAAGTAGCCATTCTTTTTTCCTCACTGACGCTATTATACATTAAAGTTAACGACGTTTAATATTAGACCTGCGTCTTTTATTTTTGTTTCATTTTCATTTTTTTTTATGAAGAAATATGCAGAGGAAGGATTCTCACACGATTGAGTCATGATCATTTGCGCAATCGATGAGATCTGGATCATAAAAATAGTGGCTCAAAGTTATAGGAGAAACATATAATAATTATTATCTCGACGACCTTTAATTTTATCGATCGCGTACACGGACTCCGATTACCGACGCACAGCACGAACTCGTCATTTTCTCTCCTGATGCAATTTCCGGCGCATCTGCGCTTTCGTTTAATACATTTTATGTAAACACGAAGTCAAATAGAGATTTAAAAATCTATATTTTTGGCCTCTCCGCTCTCGTATACCTACAGCACCGGAATTGCAATTATTTTTAATTAAATGTTTAATTAAAATTAAGCAAACAAGGCATGATGAGAATATGTTGCTATTCGACACACAGAATCTAACGATTATACGCGTTTGTAATTGGTTAAATAATGCGAAACTTCGTTAGAGATGCTAAGCGCGGGTTTTCTTACCTTTTCGCCATTCTGGTAAATCTTCACCGGTAATTGCATCAACAACGGAGAAGTATCATTGCTATTGAAAACGAAGGCTCGAGGTCATGTATATTATATATACTTTTGCTACTCGAATGCTCGTGCATGCAACTCTATAATGCGCGCGATTCCCAACGATGCATTTAATTAAAGTGATTTGTTTGCATACTTTATTAGCGAGTCAGTTTCCAGTATTTGTCGAAAGCGCAATAAATCACGGTAAATTACTGCGTTTCACGTGTGAATCCCACATCAGCTTTACCAACGGAAAAACGAATGTCCGAGTGCAAAAAGTTTGACTTAATGCCCAACAATTTTTCGTTGCGACTCATACACGCGTCGTGTAACATATTTTCTAACTGACGACTTATTGGCCCGTCACTCTCGAGAAGAAGAGTTAAAACGTATTTGTTCTCTGCAGTTTCGTTTCTAATGTCATATCCGCGCTTCTTCAAGCGACGTACCACACGTCTCATTTCTTTTCTCCTCGATAATAGTCTCAGTTTCCAGCATATGCGCTTTATTTACACTTTCCTCTCCCGAGCGATTTCAATCGAGCGACGAAAAAAGATACAGATTGTAAACATATGACGCGGCAAGAGGGACTTTCTCTTTATCATTTTGAAGCATCTTCCCAATTACTGCACGAAGTTATGATACGTGGAAGCTGCGCATTATGTCTACTCTCTTGTCTTATTCTTCTTTTCTTATTATTCTTCTTTCCCCCTCGGCGGTCATATTTCCACTTGGTTTATTTCCACTCTGATGATTTCTAATTTTCATCTTGAAAGCTTCCAACGAATTCCTATTAATTAGTATTTTTCTCGATGATAATAATCAACGAAAGTATTCGGTAGCTCTCACTCGTAACCTTTTCTCCTTCTCCATCAATGTAGTCATTAATTTAATTTCTATTATTGAACAAAAATCGCGGAACGAGGAGAGCGACTGGAAATCGGTGAACAATTTTTTAATCGATCTTAATATTCTAATTAATTTACGGTTATCTAATTTTTTTTACCACAAAGCGTGTTATTAGAAAAATTTGGATCGATATCGAAAGATGAAAATAAAATGAAAAAATGATTTCGTCGCCGTAGTTATGTTTCGGTCGCGCGCACCGCCAGCATCACAAAAAAATTGTAATTCGTTCAACCGAGCAAGACGCGCGTCATGCTAGAGGTAAAATAATTGCGTTCGGCCTCTCTCGAAAGGTGACTTTTTCTTCATTTTCTCCGGATGCTTTTTCCGCCTAGAGTCCGTGAATTTTCGTCGTTTCTAATAGATTGCTAAGTAGACCGAATCGGCGCTGAGCCGAGCCGGCGTCCGCTCTTTTTGGCCTCGCTCGATTTCTTCGGAGGCGATCGGCTGGCGGCAAGCCAGTAGACTCGCAGTACATCCGTCGTAAATCCCGATACGCCGAACATTCGAGCGTCGTCGCTGGAATAAAATACAAACAAGGAAGAATGTACTACTGAAACAGATATTAGGAATTTCCCATTTGAGGAAAGAGTACATCGTGGGATAGTACGAAAAAAAAAGAATAAAATGAATAAAAAAATCTCGACAGTTATACGCAGAGATTCTGGCCAATTTTACTCGGAGCTCCATCGTTCAAACTTGTCTCCACATTCCGAAGTTTAGTATGCATTCGTGCGCATCGGACGAAAGCAAAAGAGAGAGAGAGAGATAGATAAAAAAGTCAACTCCTTCAGAGAGTGGCTTTCGGACCTCAGGGAAGAAGAAGATACATGCAGGGTTAACCGGGAAGAAAAAAAGGATGCACAAAGGAATGGAATAGAAGAAACAAAAAGACACACGTGGAAGTGGCGCGGCGTGTATATACGGCAGAGGCTCATATATATATCTACTCTGGACTCTCTTGTTCGAGGTGAATGGCTCCAAGATCGCAAATCATGCGAGCAGACGGCTAGCTTCCTCGGCTAGCATCTGTCGTTACTCGTTACTCGTTACATACTTGCGCTTTGGTGAGTGCATATGCATGCACTAGCTGCTCGAACGCGGCTCAAACACATGTCCGGAGTCTCTCGGTTAACAACCACGTTGGGCTCTCCCTCGGATAACTTCGGGCGAAATGATCGAACCGCGGAGACGAGCGGCGACATCGTCGGGATAACCCTTCCTCGAGCATTAACTCGCCCAGCTCTCCGCTCTATCGTCCCAACGACGACGACGACGACGACGACGTTTCCTCACAGCACTCGCCGGGATCCTCGTTCCACACGCTCCGAGACATTCGCGTACACATCTCAAAGTCCCTTTTTAGCCTTTGCCCAACCATAACGGGCGCTCTTTCATCTCTCTCTATTGGCTTTTTATATCCTTTCTTTTTTCTCTTCCTCCTCTCGTGTACGTGCGTTTCCGAATGATAGCTCGGCGCAGTACGCGTTTAATGAGACTCCTGATCATATTAATTATCTATGATTTGTAGAAGCAAAGCTACTTACGTCGGGCAATGCTCGCTGGATAATTAGTTGAAAAGATCGTGACTTTCTCATCGTTTGAGCATCTCAAATTTACCGTCAGGAAACTTCTTCTTTTTTGCGAATTCCTCTATACATCGAGTTTTTAAATAACAACAAGTTGATATAATCCTTGTGTATCTTTTCCGATGCAATGAACAACGTGACGTTCATTTTTGCGTTTAAACATTTCTGATTGTGATTTTCAATTGAAATTCAATACTTTATCACTTTTCTTCCTTGTGTTATGCATGATAATAAAATTTTGCACAATTGATTAATTTTATTTTATATTTTCTTGTGTTTCAGGTGAGAGTCGAAATCATCTATTATCGCAGTTCCCAATAAACCAGCTGTCGATAGATCGTGAGTAATAAAATTAATAACAAGAAAATAAACTTTTAAATTTTGACAAGGATAATCTTGATAGAATCAATTCAGAATTTTGTCTTTAATGAAATTTAAATCACGCTAGAATCAAACTTGTGACGTTTTTGATCTTGGAACTCTTTAATACGAAAAAAACTTTGCACATACAAGAAAAAATGTCACTATGATTAAAGTTGTCTCAAGTTCATTCCTTTGCAATAATTTCTTTGGTAATCTGTGGGGAAGTACAAATCATTTGAGGAAATAAAACAAACATGTAGAAAAGTAGAAAGCGTTATCTTGCGTTGAAAGTTCAATTCGTCTGTCATAAAAATTCCGCAGAGATGATGAATAGAAAATGGATGAATATCGCGCATTTCGCGTCGAGGAATCGAGATCCCGCGCGTTTTATCGAAAAACGTCGCGATGAAAAAGTTTAGCGAGCATTTTGTCGCGTCTTGTAATCATTTGCGGTCTTATCGCACAGACTCGTGAATGGAATAATACCAGATAGCCGAGAGAGGATTAAACAAGCGATCAATCGATGACGCATAAATGAGGAGTGAAAAAAATCGCGCGCATTTAACGAATTCACTCGGGGTCAATGAATCACGTCGACGACTTCCACGATTACGCATTTCGTAATTTAAACTCGATACGTTCCACCGTGCACACCGGAAAAATAAAATAGAGGTGAACAGAATTTAGTGTATCGTATATAAAATCTGAACTTGTCCCTCTCGTATTTCTACGCAGCATATTGAACAAACGCTCGCGCTGTGTTAACTCATAATTCTCGACGGTCACGACCATGGTCATCGATACAGGTGTTTCGAAACTTATCAATTCATAGAAAAATTTATTTCCTATGATTTCTATCTTATTCGTTGATAAAAATTTTGATTATAAAACACGTGATTTCTTTTTTTCCCGGCAATTAGTCACTAACTTTATTCAATATTAATTTTGATTTGGAAAGATTTTTAGTAAGGAATTTTGGGTTCGTAAAAATTTTGGGTTGATAAGATTTGAAAATGTGGAGAGACAATCCTCTCGAACCCGATTTCAATTCTCTTTTTTTTCGAAACGATTTACTGGTTTCGCATATACTCTCGTTCCGCTCTTATACCGGCACCATGAACCACGCACTTGTATTTTACTCTAGACGTTTTTATTTTACTCTAGAAAGTTCGGCCATCAATGCGAACACGTTAAGGATAAAACAACAAACGAGATGCTATTGGATCACTGCTGAAACCAATCATTAACGATCGTTTACAAAACACCTTGTTATATTTATCGCGTTCATAAATTTTTACTTTTTATTTATGACAATGGAATCTGCAATAAAACTTTTTGCGCGATACAAGTGTAAAAAAAGTATTATTAGCGGGTCACGTTTTCGAGAACCGAGAGGAAAGTTTCTCGTGGATAGTGCGTGCAGTCGTTAATTTACTAGCATTTTCTACAATTAGAGAAAGAAAATGACGAGTACGCGAACAAAAGCGTATTTCAGAATCGTCGGAGTACATCGCCATGTGCAGCAATTACCGAATTCTTTTTTATTTCATAAATCTTCGAAGAAAATCTTGATAACGTGCGCTCGACACAAATTCACTGACGTATTCGTATATTTGCCAAGCACGAGATAAGGCGATGCGAGAGACGCGAGCATATACGGAAGATCGGTCGAGGTGAGCCGGCGATTCAAAACTGCGGCGTGATTCGTTTCTCGATAAAAATAAAGGTGAATACCAAAAGCGCTCGATTTATTATTCGTACGCTTTCCAGACAAATCTTCCAAATTGTCTTCCTGGAACGTGCAGACGAGAATAAAAATGAAACGTCTTTACTGCAAACGTTGATTAATTTCTTTCCTCCTCGAGTAGCGTGGGCGTAAAAATAGTTCGCTCGATTTGGAAAGAACGTCGAGCGAATTTGAGTAGGATTTCTCAAAGTCATTACGCGTGTATAGTCATTTTTCGCCTACGAATATTTCTCGAAGAGAGAAAAAAAGTTAAACAAAGCAACGCATCAAAAAGAATGCGACGCTGAAATTCTTGCCAGAGGCTTCTTCGGCGTTTAATAAATCAATGATAAACGGCATATTTTGCGGTAATTAATAGCGACGGGTCGAGCTTAATTTTTTCTTCTGTTTTCTTTGCTTGTTTTTCTTTCATCGGGGAATTGAAAAGCGCGCCTGGGCTGGAAGGAGCGAGGTGGTGCTGGCACCGTGAACGCTTGCCGCGGATGAGTGGCATCGTCGGGTCGTTAAGGTCGAGAGAGTTGACTTCAGGTCTAAACGCAAAGAATCGCTTTCCCACGAAGAGGAAAGAGAACGAGAGAAAGAGTGTGAGGGAGAGAGAGAGAGAGAGAGAGACGAGCTCGAGGTACGAGCATGAAAGCTATGAGAATAGGCGCGATCTCGCTAAAGCCAGAGAAGTTTAAGAATAAGGAAGAATAAAGAGAAGGAAACGAACTGCTTGAATGAGAAAACGACAGACAAACGAATAGACCACCGCGGTAGTGAGACATCCTTTTTCTAAATTCTTTTTTTTCGCGTTTTTTTCATGCGGAACAAGGGAAAGGAGGAAGCCAGGATGATGTGGAATGTGTCAGAAATTTCTTAAATCCTTGGCGCAGGCACCTTCACAACGCTTCTAAGAGGAATTGACTTCTGAAATGAAGATTGCGAATAGTAGAAAGTTTCGAAAATGAAGTACGAACGACGAATTCTGTATCGGGCCGTGCGTATAGATATAGGAACGTTTGGACCATGCGGATTCGACTCATTTTGGACCTTCGAAAGTTGAATGGGACGATCGAATCGTTAGATTCGAGAGAAACTCTCAGGGACGAGAGCTACGAAAATTTAATCACGTTACGCAATTTCGCGACAGAATAAGGCATCGAATGGAGGAAAGATAGAGAGAGAAATACAAAAAGAGAGAGAGACGGTGTTGCATCACACGATTGATCGTACAACAGGATGGTCGATTTAGATATTTCGCCGGAAGTTGTGTGTATACCGTATCGATTTCTTCAGTGCCAGGAGACGACTAGACTTTGGATGCAGAACGGCAGGCCAGAATTATTCCGAGCATAAATAGTGACGCAGAGGTATATTTAATCCGGTCAGAAGAGGTCGCGCATGTCCCACAATATCCCAAAGAGATCTCGGGCACGTCGATGACCTCCGTGTGCTTTTATCGTCGCAAACCTCTCGCGAGATCTCCTACTTTATAAGCTCACGTCCTGATTTTCTATCACCTCGATTTTTTTGGCTTCCCACATATAGACTGTGTGTCTACTTAAAATTTCTGTTGAAAGCGAAATTCGAATATGAAAGTAGCCGGAATAAACGAATATCAACCGGCATGACGTTTTGACAAATTCGATTCATTTTTTATATCCCGAAGGCTTGATAAAAAGAACGAGTGTCGCGTGTGCTTCCAAAAATAAAAATGCACGATACATTTTTCACAATTCATTGTTTGGAAAAAGTGGAGCAGATCGAGCGAGATATTTTGGGGAATTGGATTTGAAGCGAGTTTATAAGAGCGTTGAAAAAAACGTCGCTGACCGTATCGCGCGCTGAGAGAAATGTTGCGAACGATTGAATTCAATGTGCACGATGGGGGACGATATAACAGCGAAACGGTCGATATCAATTGAATTATGACGGTTAAACAATATTAGCGTTGCGATGTCGTGAAATCGGTTGAATTCTAACAGATCGATCGATGGTATAAAATATAAATGCACAGAAGCGAAAACGCTTGAATGAAGCGAATCGAATGTTGTGTGTGTACAGATCCTATGCTCACGTCCGTGAAAAAGTACCATCGTCATCCTGGAGCCATCTTTAATGACGTTAAACTTCCACGATTCGTAGCGTCACGATTCCTCTTCCCATCCTATCTCTGATCCGTTCCGCACGCTGACAACGCTCGCTCTTACGCGTCGACAGACGTCGAGAGACAAGAACCACAGGAATTCGTTGTGATGCGGTTATAAACCTGTACCAAACATGACGTATCGAACTTACCGAAGCTCTAGAACAAAATAGAAGAAAATTTGCCTCAAAAGAGAGTATTAAATTGCTGTAATGTTTCAAAAATTCATTGCGGAATTTTTTATTTCAAAAAAAACATTTTTTGGTACTTCTCGCAATGACTCTTTGAATTTTTAAGTGTTTCTAATTTTAAGATCCAATATTTTTTCAAGAATTATTACTGGGATTTCGTTTGAAAAAATTTACATGTGTATAAAAAGAGCGGAGCTGCGAGTGTCGCGCATTTGACAAAGTGCCCACCTCTGGCATTAGCGATCGTACTCCAGAATGTTATCGGACATTAGAAATCACGACTATAATTTACATGTGCCATCCGGTGTAAGTCTCGGCGCGGGGAACGTGTTCCCAGTACACGATTCTCTGGCGCGGGTGCTCTATTCGCGAGAGACGAAGCGCGCGTCTCGTCTCGCCAAAGATTTTCATACAATCCGAGCAGCGTATTGGTACATACACGTGACAAGTGGAGTCTGATGTGAAATCAGGACTCGGTCGCTAGAAAGTTTGAAAAACGAAATTTCCCCGACGAATAAAAACGCGGAAAAAAAATCGCAATGGAGCTTCGAAAAGATATATAGGAGTGGAAAAATAAAAGGGAAAACGAGGGAGGAATAAAGTGAATCGGAAAGTTTCGGCTTGATGAGAGCTCATTGAATATCGTATGTTGGCTGTATAAAACCGGCGTCCAGTGAATTCATTTTATACGAGACCGAGGGTCGTCCCACACACACGGAGTGCGCATTCGCGCCGGTACCGGTGTCTGAAAACTATTAACTCTCGGGTACGTTATAATTGCGGGTTTTGTGCGTGCACGGTGGGATTCGCTTGTTGAATGCATCGATAAAACGACGGGAAAGTACACATCATTCAAATGCTGGCTGGGTGCGCGTAGTGTATCGAGCTGTCTGCGAGTCGCGCCTCCTCAGCCAACGATTCTTCCTAGCTATCAGTTTTCACGCGAAGACGCTGCGCACACGAACTCGATAAAACCTGATAGAGGTCTTCCGCATTCGAACGATCTCACGATCGATGATTCTCGAGTATACACGACGAGAAATTCACGACAGGCTCCGATCAGGTCGTGACAGAGGGTAAACCCTCTTTTCACCAGCTCCTGATAAGAAAACCTGACTAGATAGCCTGATAAAAATTTACCGGCTTTTTCTTTTAACAATACACTTTGCGGTATTTAAAAATAATTCGAATCTTTCTTTTGCATAATAGTGGGTATTTTATAAGCATATAAAAAATGATATTTTTATCATTCCTCAAACTCTCTCTTATTCGCCTCTCTCAAGCAAAAGAAATCTTTCGGGATCCCAATATCGCAATGTGATTACGAAATTAAAACAAAACTTGAAATGCACTCAAATTTAGACTTGATGATTAGCACCGCAAGGTCTGCTGAAATTCTTCGAAAAAATTTTCTTTGAAAAAATGGTTCTTCGTCGCACTCGAGATATTTCTAATTGTTGTGTATTAAAAGAATTCTTATATCCCGGGGTGGGGTTTGAAATGCAGAACAATCAATAATTTGAACGGCCAAAATGTTGAAAAAAAAAAATTTGAACATTCAATTATTGGAACAGTTAATAATTAG